>SEYY01012295.1:15000-22500 GCA_009176605.1 Armadillidium nasatum | reverse complement strand
GAAAAGTGCGTATGGTAGAATTTTATTGGGAATGATTGATGGGTTGATACTTGAATAACAGGGTTTTTTTAGAAAAGGAAGGGGGGTATACGGATCAGGTTTTTACACTTATATATATATATATATATATATATATATATATTATATATATATAATATATATATATATATATATATATATATATATATATATATATATATATATATATATATATATATATATATATATATATATATATATATATATATATATATATATATATATATATATATATATATATATATATATATATATATATATATATATATATATATATATATATATATATATATATATATATATATTATATATATATATATATATATTTATATATATTTTATATTTTATTTTTATATAATTATATATATAATAATATATTTATATATAATATATATATATATATATATATATAATATATATATATATATATATATATATATATATATATATATATATATATATATATATATATATATATATATTTATATATATATGATTGAGGAGAAAAGCAGAGATAAAGGGAAGGAAGTGTTTATGTGTTTTATGGACCTGGAGAAAGATTTCGATAGGGTAGACAGGATCGAACTGTGGGAGGTTTTGACTGAGTATGAAATTGAAGAGAAGGAATTGGAGGGTATTAGAACATTTTATAGAACTAGAAGAGGATGTGTGAGAGTAAAAAGAATGGAAACTGAGTTTTTTTGATTTGAATAATAGACTGAGAAAGATTGTGTAATGTGTACGTTGTTGCTTGATTTATTTATTAACAAAGTGTTGAGATTAATGGGAAGGGTAGGTAGAGGTTTGAGAATGAGGAAACAACAAGATGTGTGGGAATGCGAATATATATTTGTATGCGGAAGATGCTGTACTTTTGAAGGAGAAAATGGGAGATTTGAAGGTTTTGGTGTAAGAGTTTGTAAAAGGTTGTGGCGAGTTGGGTTTAAGAGTGAATTCGGGTAAGAGTAAAGTGTTATGAATGAGAAATGGGGATGGAGGAGAGAGGGGTGTAGGAGGAAGAGATGAAATGCAAATTAAAGTGAGGAGGGGCAGATTGGAAAGTGGTCATTCGTTTAAATATCTACAGGTGAATTTGGAGGGGGAGGAATGGTAGTGTGAGCGATGAAGTAGGACATAGAATAAGAGAAGGGGAGAAGTTGTTGGGAGGTTTGAGGGATATTTGGAACAGAGAAAGGTTGCCAAGAGAGTTGAAGGTGAAAATGTTTGATGGATGTTGTATACCGGTGGTTATGTATGGGAGCGAGGTATGGAGGTTGGATGTGAGGAAGGATAAAAAAGGTTGAGGTTTTGAGAGGAAGGATAAAAAAGGTTGAGGTTTTGAGAGGAAGGATAAAAAAGGTTGAGGTTTTGAGAGGAAGGATAAAAAAGGTTGAGGTTTTGAGAGGAAGGATAAAAAAGGTTGAGGTTTTCGAAATGAAGGGTCAGAGAGCTGTGTGTCGTATAGGTAAACATGGATAGAGTCAGGAATGCTATAATAATTAAAATGTGTGGTTGGAGAAGTATAGTTCGGAGAGCTGAACAGTGCATGCTGAGGTGGTTTAGACTGAGGAGAGATTGGCTAAAATGGTATTTGTATCAGAAGTAGAGGGGAGGGGGGCTGAATGAGTGGTTAAGGAGTTATTGAGGTACAGAGGGATGAGCTGGGAGTAGGGTGTGCGGTTAACGGAGGATAGGAGCGAATGGAAAAAATTGGCGAGGGAGTGACTGTTTTAGAAGGGCAGACACAAACCCACGATTGTGGTAAAGGTGATGTGTATATATATATATATTAAAAATTTTATATATATATATATATATATATATATATATATATATATATATATATATATATATATATATATATATATATAAATAGAAAGCAAAAAAATTTTAATTTCATAGAGCGCTGTTAACTAAAATCAGTTTTGCTTCGGGTAATTGCTCTAAAACTCATTTTGTCAAAGGGAGAACAAATAATTCGCGCGAAATTATCATATACGTGTGTAGAGAGACAAAAGCTTCCAAGAATTAAAGCCTAAATTCCAATTCTCGTAATAATGCATTCGTTATAAATTCTTGAATGGTGACACAAAACCTTATATATTACTTAAATGACTTCCGCGCTATTTGTTGACAAAGGAATTTCAATTTATATTATATATATATATATATATATATATATATATATATATATATATATATATATATATATATATATATATATATATATGGTCACGTTGGCCATTAGCGACAAGATTCTGAATGTTCCCAACTCTGGTGGAATTAGGTAGGCCTCTGACCTTTGCCCATCAGAGGAGACATATATATATATATATATATATATATATATATATATATATATATATATATATATATATATATATATATATATATATATATATATATATATATATATATATATATATATATATATATATATATATATATATATATATATATATATATATATATATATATATATATATATATATATATATATATATATATATGTGTGTGTGTGTGTGTGTGTGTGTGTGTGTGTGTGTGTGTATAATATCTGATGAAGAGAAAAGATTAATTTAGATGCTACTACTAGAGTCAATGAAAGAATTCAAATTAAAAAAATAAATGAAGAATCCAAAAAATGATAAAATGTAAATGACGAGACGTACGAGCTCTTCTACAAAGAGAAGAATTATAAAGAAATAATAGATAAAAAGTCATCAAATGAAATAAATAAACTGACATTATTGGACATAGCGGGAATTTAAATAATACTTTTATTATTAGCTTTAAAATGTCAAACCATAGTGATCTGCGGTATTTTTTGTATCTATAAGAAATAAAATCTGAAAGAACGTTACAGACTCTGGAAAATAAACCGAAAGAGGAAAAGAAAGTTTGGAAATCTTTGCTTTGAGCCAAACTTAAACGAAAGTTTTCGATGCGTGAAATTCAAAGCAAAGGATTCATTGATATGCAGAAAAGCAGAGGACCAAAAACAGAAAGAAAAAAAAGAATATAGTAAATTGAGTAATCTTTACTGATGACATACTAGATTTTTGAGATAAAATTAGAAGAATTCGGATGTTCCCAATCCACCAGGTTTAGGGAATATTCAAAAGCACTGAGAAAAACAGAATTTAAAATAATTGAACGATGGTTACAGGGTTAGGAATTTTCATTTTACAGTTCAGTTTAATCGAAAACTCGTTTATCTGCAGAAAGAATGACTGAAATTGAATGGCAGAAGCAAAACAATTCACCAAGACAGGGCGTGTGATAAGAATAAATTTTTAGAACCACAGGAAACATTGTCAGCACCATACGCCATCTTTGTATCAGGTTCAGACTGAGCAAATTTTAATAACCAATTCCAACATATATATACACACATTACACACACACACACACACACACACACATACATATATATATATATATATATATATATATATATATATATATATATATATATATATATATATATATATATATATATATATATATATATATATATATATATATTATTTTAACAAAATTTTCCCATCTGCTTCAAACTGAATACAACACACACACACACACACACACACACACACACACACACACACATATATATATATATATATATATATATATATATATATATATATATATATATATATATATATATATATATATATATATATATTATTTTTTTTTTTATTTTTAAATATAAAAAATAACAGACACACACACACACACACACACACCACACACCCACACATACACACACACACACACATATATATATATATATATATATATATATATATATATATATATATATATATATATATATTATATATATATATATATATATATATATATATATATATATATATATATATATATATATATATATATATATATATATATATATATATATATATATATATGTTAAATTAGATAAGAAACCTGAAACATTTTTGAAACTTTAACCGTAAACAACACGAAAAAGAGTCATCCATGATTTGAGTCTGGCCACGTATCGCAGTAATAGTTTTGTTCCAAGTTCTAGCCTTTGTATTCTTATATATATATATATATATATATATATATATATATATATATATATATATATATATATATATATATATATATATATATATATATATATATATATATATATATATATATATATATATATATATATATATATATATATATATATATATATATATATATATATATATATATATATATATATATATATATATATACATAGTATTTCATTCTAAAATTGCAGTAAAATGTATTAAATGATGTGACAAAGGCATTTAATTTTATTTGAGATAAATCCTGATTAGATGTTCGTCTAATTCGTCTTCCTTTCTTCACGTTACCTTAACTGAATTTTAAACATTTAAGGAAATTTAATAATATTACGAGATGAGGTTCAGTTCGCTTGTTTGAAAAATTAGTAATAGTAGGGTTAGTAGTAGTATTTAAAGAGATTCAGCTTGTTTGAAGTATTAGTAAGAGTAGGGTTAGTAGTAGTATTTAAAGAGATTCAGTTTGTTTGTAGTATTAGTAATAGTAGGGTTAGTAGGGGTATTTAAGGAGATTTAGTTTGTTTGTTCTAAGTATTTGTGAAAGTAGTGTTAATAGTAGTATTTAAAGATATCCAGTTTGTTTATTTGAAGTATTATTAATAGTAATGGTAGTAGTAATATTTAAGATATTCAATCTGTTTGTTTGAAGTATTAGTAATAGCTGTGGTAGTAGTAATAGCATTTAAAGTGATTCAGTGTTTGTTTGAAGTATTAGTAATAGTAGTGTTAGTAGTAGTAGTATTTAAAGAGATTCAGTTTATCTAAAGTATTAGTAATAGTAGTTAGTTTTAGTATTTAAAGAGATTCAGTTTGTTTGTTTGGAGTATTACTAATACTAGTGGTAGTTGTAGTATTTAAAGAGATTCAGTTTGTTTGTTTCAAGTATTAGTAATAGTAGTGGTAGTAGTAAAAGTATTTAAAAAGATTCAGTTTGTATGTTTGTTCGAAGTATTAGTAATAGTAGTGGTAATAGTAATAGTATTTAATGAGATTCAGTTTGTATGTTTGATTGTAATATTAGAAATGGTAATGGTATTAGTAATATTACTTAAAGAGTTTTAATTTGTTTGTCTGTTTGCTTCTTTGCAGTATTAGTATGGTATTAGTATTAGTAATATAGTACTTAAAGAGATTCAGTTTGTATGTTTGTTTTTAGTATTAGTAATGTCAGTGGTAATAGTAATAGTACTTAATAAGATTTTATTAATCTATTTGTCTGCTTGTTGCTTTGTAGTATTAGTAATATAGTTGTATTATTTAAAGAGATTCAGTTTGTTTTTGCTTAGCTAGTAGTATCAGTAAAAGTAGTATAATAGTAGTCATTATTTTTTGCTCGTTAGTTTATTTGAATTTTCATTTGAATTTTGATTCCTTTATTTTGTTTGTTTTTTGTCTGTCTTGGATTTTAGCTTGTAGTTTGCTTCACTGTTTCGTTGTCTTATTAAAAATAATATTAGTATATTTTTCCTTCTTGTTTGTTTGATTGTCAATCTATTTATATATTATTTTTTGTTTGCTTGACGTATGTCTTTGATTTTAGTCCGATATTTTTCATTTTTCTTCTGCCATCTTTTTTTTATATTTGGTTTTGTTTGTTATTTTTCTTTATTATTTCTTCGATTGTATTGTTAGATTTTCTTTATTTTAATTTTTTCCATTCATTTAAATTTATTTTTGTTCTCTTGTTTTTTTTTTTTTTTTTTTTTTTTTTTTTTTTTTTTTTTTTTGCTTGATTGACTTCGATTTTGTTCTGCATGTATTCTTCTTTGTTGTTTGTCCTATTATTTTATTTGAATTTTGTGACTTTCTTCTTGTTTTTTTTTTTTTTTTTTTTTTATTTATTTTTATGACGTCTCTATCTTTTTTAAGCTTATAGTCTTGTATTAGTATTTTTCCTCGATTTGATTGCTAAATTGTTTTGCCTTCGCTTAAATATTCGGAGTTGCTCTTTTATGGATATGTTTTTTTGTTTATTTTCTTCCTGAACACAGCTTTGTTGTAGTTGTCTCTCCTTCCATTCATGCATATTAAATCAAAGGAATTTTCATGAATGAATACTTAAACAATACCTTGAACTTTCTTCATGTATTCATATTTACATTCGTTCTCACAGCCGCATCGTCAATTCTAATATCTTCTTGTATTCAAGAACGTATATAATTAAACAAACCTTGAAAGGAATAACTGCATTCGCCATCTTGATTCGCATAGGGTACATGAAGTGGATTAAACTTTAGTGATAGCAACAATATATCTGTTGCTCATTTGTATATTTTTTAAATATATTAATATAATGGTACTTGAACTATTCATATACTACATTAATATACTAATTTAAATCTAACGTTCAAAAGCTTATATTATAATATTATATTTAAAATACTATACTAATAAATTATAGTTCAGTACCATTTTCATACTAAAATTTAAAAAAAGTACTTTTACATACTATATCATTGTACTATTTTTATACCATATATATATATATATATATATATATATATATATATATATATATATATATATATATATATATATATATATATATATATATATATATATATATATATATATATATATATATATATATATATATATATATATATATATATATATATATATATATATATATATATATATATATATATATATATATATATATATATATATATATATATATATATATATATCAGTAGTCAGAATTGGAGTGTAGGGAAAAACACAAAAGTTGAGGAAGTGGTTAAGAACAGCAACAGTTGACAAAGAAATTATAATTTTAGAGTAAAAATTGAAGTTTTACAAGTTTGTTTGTCAATCTATTTATTTAATATCAGTCTACGGAATGATTGAAAATTTAACAGGCAGATATAATATATATATATATATATATATATATATATATATATATATATATATATATATATATATATATATATATATATATATATATATATATATATATATATATATATATATATATATATATATATATATATATATATATATATATATATATATATATATATATATATATATATATATATATATATATATATATATATATATATATATATATATATATATATATATATATATATATATATATATATATATATATATATATATATATATATATATATATATATATATATATATATATATATATATATATATATATATATATATATATATATATATATATATATATATATATATATATAATATATATATATATATATATATATATATATATATATATATATATATATATATATATATATATATATATATATATATATATATATATATATATATATATATATATATATATATATATATATATATATATATATATATATATACATAT
>SEYY01012294.1:10000-15000 GCA_009176605.1 Armadillidium nasatum | reverse complement strand
TATGTGAATTTTATTGACAGAAATTCTGAAGTTATCAAATCTGATGTTCCACTCGATGTTTTGAATAATAACTTTAACTATCCATCCAAGTTTGAACATTTTTATATAAAACCATCAGAGAATAAAAAAGCCGCAATTTTCCCAAATAAATATCAGAAAAATTCCGTTAAAAACAATGTTTTACTTGGTAATTCAAAACCTTCTGAAGCAAGTTTATTATCAACTTCACATGGATTAGATTTTCCAAAGTTTCAAATAGATCTTGACACTTTGCTTAATTTGAACAATAACTTTTTATTAACTGGCAATAAACCGGAACCTGCCATTCAAGAAGACAAATTCGTAAGTGAAAACACAGGAGACAATGATTCTGATAAACTTTTTGAATATCAACCTGTGTTAGAAATGCAAAAGCATGATCCGATTCAAGAAAACAATAAGGATCAGCATAGTGAAAAGCCTGAAAAGTTTAATGTTCATTCACAGGGAAACGTGGTAGATTCTGAAGCATTAAACGACGTTAAACAAAATGCAGAAGACCCATCAGCCTTACTTAATCACAATATTGCTCCTGGGGAAAGAAGCTTCATCTAAGCTTAAAGATTCTATTTCTTTATCTGATACCGAAGTTAAAGATAAAAATCTCAGTCAAACCCAAGAAAACAATGACTTACTTTCTGACTTTTTACAATCAACAATAAAAGAATGGTACAATACCGATGCATATCAAGTTGAAACTGAAACAAGGATTACGAATATTCTAATATTGAAGAAAATACACTTTCAAATTCAGTTAATAATAAAGATAATGTAAGTATTATCCCTGTTTTTCCAAATATTTTGAATAAAAATGAAGTTTCAAATGATTCACTGAGTAATAATAGATTTTTAATACATGCAACTAATGAAACTAAAAAGCATAACACGACTGATACTCTTTTGACCTACGACGTTACTTTATGACTACTTTATGAATACTGAGGACTATATTGATAACATAAATTTTATTTTAGATAATAATGAGACTAAAAAGTACGAAGAAATTATTAGTTCACAAAGACCTTTTACCTTTACCGAAAGTGACAGTACGACTGAAAACTCCCAAACTCTTTCAACAAATGAAGTACAACATCTGTCTGAAAGCTCCATTGTCAGAGAAGACTTAGTTCATTATCCAAACAATGTTTATGAATCAACAACATATTTTACTACTGACTCTGACGACCTGACAACTGAAGAGACGACCTCCTACTCAGTAACACCAATATCCCAAACTGAAGAGTCAGTTATATATGACACTACATTTACTAACCGTGATAATAGTGACCTACTTACCATACCTCCTTATGAAGACAATATCCATGACAGAAATACTGACAAACTTTCCGATTCTAATGCGCAAGAGACATTTAAAGAATATTTATTAAATCTTAAGCGTAATCATATGGAGAAACTTTCTGAAAGCTCTACTGTTAGTCATAATAATGAATTTGATTTATTTGATATTCCAGAATCAACGACAGACTCGAGTACTATATCTGATAAAGTCAGTAGTACGGAAACAATCACCACTGCTATAACCACTGATCCTGTAACTGAAGGCACTAATTTTTCTGAAACTTTGCTGATGAAAGACAAAAACAGCGATTTTATTTTGCACGAAACCACAACAGATGGTTCAGATTTCACAACATTTAGTTTAGTACATCTCAAACCAAGTCAAAATATGAAATTGAACGACAAATTTAAGTACTGACCTCAGAAATAGATCTTTTCGATATTGATAAGCTACCCTCTAAACTAACGACTTGGAGTACGATTTTAGAAGATACGAAAGAAGGACCTCAGACAAGCACAGTCTTCCCAGATGACCGTGTTGAAGTATTAGAATTTGATTACGATTATGAATTGGGTGGAGATCAGCCAAGCATCTTGTATTTTGACCCTCTCCCTTCAAAAGATCATTTACAATCCTTAAAAAACACTCATATTAATAAATTAAATAATAATAATAATAATAATAATAATAATAATAATAATAATAATAATAATAATAATAATAATAATAATAATAATAATAAAGATGAAAATAAAAATGAAAATATTAATAATAACGAAGTAGATTTTCTTACCGACGAAGTAAAAGAATTTTTAGCATATCTTGACACGTTCCCCCCTTCAGAAGATTATCATCAAGGTTTACAAGACTTTCAAATAGGTCAAGTAGATAATAATATAAATAATAATAATAATAAAAATAAGAATAAGAATAAGGATAAAATTAAGAATAAGAATAAATTTATAAATAAGATTAATAACGAAGCCACTACTGAAAAGGTTAAGGATATTTTAACGCAATTTGATCTAGATCTTTTTCCTTCAGTAGATCATTTGCAAGATCTAAAAGACACTCATATTAATCAAATTAATAATAATAATAATAATAATAATAATAATAATAATAATAATAATAATAATAATAATAATAATAATGACAAAATAGTAAATGGGTTTTTGTCTCAATTTGGGGTGTTGCCCCCAACTGATCATTTGCAAGGCTTAAAAGATACTCACATTAATAAACTTACGACTACTATTAATAATGATGAAAATATTTTATATTTTGACGACAATAAACCTGGTAGCATAGGAGATTATCTTGATTTAACTGGATTTGATGAGATACCTGCTTATGAGGATATAATAGTTGGATCGGATGAGAAGAATATCCTATCCAATTCAATAACGATCAATGAAACGCCAGTAAAAAAATTCAGCCATTTGAAACCAACTACGTCTACTCAATCGTCACTCTTAGTCTTGAATTTTGACGACCCTTATTCAGACGGTATCAAGACTAAAGATCCATTGCGTAAAGGGATAAGTACCGCTAGTACTTTAGCAGACACTTTAGCACCAACTACAAGACCCAGACCAATACCTGATACTCGTATTCGGTTTCCTCCTGCTCAGTCATCTTCGTCTTCTTCGTCATCATCATCTTCTTCTTCCTCGTCATCTTCATCTACTACATCAGGAGGGGTCTTTCCGACATTCTCAATGGAAACCACGCCTCTCATTGCCTGTGCTCTCGTGGCTTTGTATTACATCGGTTTCTATATGTTCTTTCCCGGTCCACTCAGCTTTTTCGGGAGAAGAAAAAGAGACACAAGAGAAGATTTCGTAGACCAGATTTTTGATATTGTTGAAAAAAGTCTTCAGTATTATTCAAAATATGATACGTAATATATATATATATAATATATATATATATATATATATATATATATATATATATATATATATATATATATATATATATATATATATATATATATATATATATATATATATATATATATATATATATATATATATATATATATATATATATATATATATATATATATATAATATATATATATATATATATATATATATATATATATATGTGTGTGTGTGTGTGTGTGTATGTGTGTGTGTGTGTGTGTGTGTGTGTGTGTGTGTGAGCAATTAAGAAAAATGTTTCAGAAATGTATTTTTTAAATGCCTACCTTCGTATTATACCTGCATAAGTATTATATATATATATATATATATATATATATATATATATATATATATATATATATATATATATATATATATATATATATATATATATATATATATATATATATATATATATATATATATATATATATATATATATATATATATATATATATATATATATATATATATATATATATATATATATATATATATATATATATATATATATATATATATATATATATATATATATATATATATATATATATATATATATATATATATATATATATATATATATATATATATATATATATATATATATATATATATATATATATATATATATATATATATATATATATATATATATATATATATATATATATATATATATATATATATATATATATATATATATATATATATATATTATATATAATATATAATATAAATTATATATATATATATAATATATATATATATATATATATATATATATATATATATATATATATATATATATATATATATATATATATATATATATATATATATATAATATATAATATATATATATATATGCGTGTGTATATGTATGTGTGTGCATGTGTGCGTGCTTGTATATATATTTTTGTAAATGTGTGTGAATTTTCTTTACGGGAAACCTAAATCTGGCCATTTTAGATATATAAGGACATTTTTCTGGTGGCTATTAGTGACTTATCTTTGCCACGTTCTTCCTCTCCCTTTGAATCATCTTTGCCACGTTCTTCCTCTTCCTTTGAATTACCTTTGCCACGTTCTTCCTCTTCCTTTGATTCATCTTTGAGACATTCTTCCTCATCTTTGCCACATTCTTCTTCTTCCTTTAACTCATTTTTGCCACATTCTTCCTCTTCCTTTGACTCATCTTTGCCACATTCTTCCTCATCTTTGCCACATTCTTCCTCTTCCTTTGACTCATCTTTGCCACATTCTTCCTCATCTTTGCCACATTCTTCCTCTTCCTTTGACTCATCTTTGCCACATTCTTCTCTTCCTTTGACTCACCTTTGCCACATTCTTCCTCTTCCTTTGACTCCTCTTTGCCACATTGTTCTCTTCTTTTGACTCATCTTTGCCACATTCTTCCTCTTCCTTTGACTCATCTTTGAGACATTCTTTCTCTCGCAACATCTAACCAAAGACTCTCCTAACGAAGAACTTTACTTTCACTGAGGAGGTTCGTCTTCTATTTCAAGAACCCTGATTTTTATCCTCTCTTTAGAAATATTCGAAAATGCTCAAAAATTTTAAAGAAAATATTTTAATTCGAAAAAAAAAAAAAAATAAGTAAAATATTTTTTGGGAGGAATATTACTAGCGTACAGCGTTATGACTTTAGTAATCATGTAATAGTATATATATATATATATATATATATATATATATATATATATATA
>SEYY01012294.1:0-2500 GCA_009176605.1 Armadillidium nasatum | reverse complement strand
GTAAATTATAATAATGATAACTCATGGTTTAAATTATATATAACTTTTTTAGGAAAACTAACTCTCACTCGTTTTCCGTAATGTACTAATTACTTTTTTAAAACCACTCTATGATAAAACAATAAAAATTAAAAGATTAAAAGAGACATAACAAGAAAATTAAAAAAGAAATAACAAGATGGAGAATTAAAACACGCGTAAACGTTTCAGAGCTCAACTCGGCCCCCTGATCACTACGCTAGCAAATAGAAAATGAACGAAAAACACAGTTCCACGCTCCGATGAAGAAAAAAAAAAAAAAAAAAAAAAAAAAAAAAAAAAAAAAAAAAAAAAAAAAAAAAAAAAAAAAAAAAAAAAAAAAAAAAATTACGACAACGTGACGTCACAGAATTCTGGCAACTAGCAAATGAAGAAAAATTAGTTTTTAAAAATTAACTTCAAAAAATTGACAAGAGAGTTATCTATATCGAAAAATCCTGTCGAAATATTAAAATTGTTTGAGGTTTTAATGAAAAACGATTCTATAATCTATTTAAATTCTTTGACTTGGAATTAAAAACAAATCTAGCACCCGTCCAATCTATCGAATGTTGTTGAGTTATGTGTAAAAAAATTGCATTGCTTTGATTACCTCTTCTGATTTCTGCTTTATGTTGTTCGAGACGAAAATGCAGGGTTTTTATGGTTTCCCCAAAATAAGAGTTTTGGCAAGTGAAACAGGGGACTTTATACACCCCGCCACTTCTTTCTGTATGGGTGGTATTGTTGAAAATTAACATGTTGCATATCTTGTCTGGAAAACTAAAAACAATATGTAAGTTGTAAAGAGAAGCTATGAAATAACGAAGAGAGAGGAGAGGTTCAGCATAAGGAATTACAATGCATTTTGTGGATGGGTATACGAGGAGTCATATTTGGGCCGCTATAGAAACGAGACTTGGCTCTATGGTATTGCTTGGAGATAAAAAACTGGGAATAACCTAGAGACAAAAACTGATGAAAAATTAAGGAAATCTCAGCATCTAAAAATATGGGATCGACAAGGTTAAATGTGCGTAAAAAGGAGTTGAATATTATATTTTGTTTAATGTATATAGGGTGGTTGGAAAAAGCATGTAATAGTTGGTTACAAGCTGTAGGCTTGCGAAAGATTTTAAAGGACAGTTGATCATCTTTTCTTATTATAAACAGATCCAAAAACGGTATGCCCTCACAATTCTGGACTTCAGATGTAAATTTAATAGAGTTTACCAAATTGTTCATCTGTGTAAGGAAACATTGTATGGGGAAATCATGCGGAACTACCACCAAAATATCATCCACATAACGAATACCAAGAATTAATCAAAGGTACAAAGGCAAGGTGTTCACCAATTTAGTTTCAAAAAATTCCATAAAAAAGATTAGCAATCACCGGGCTGAGGCTGTTGCCCATACCGGTACCAAAGATTTGTCTATAAAACTTATTATTAAAAGTAAAAATATTTTGTTTCATACAAATATCTATTAATTTAACAAATTTATCAATTGTAATTGGTAAGACTATATCATTTAATTTTCCTAGTCAAAAAGTTGAGAAACTGTGGTATGGGCACATTAGTAAATAGACTGGTAACATCAAAACTCACCAGTATATGATTAGGGGGTAATTCTATTACCAATCATCTCTTTAAAATGAAGGGTATTTCTAGCATGCGAGGGTGAAATTTTACCCAATAGTGGTGACAAAAAACCTGTAAGCCATTTATTGAGTTTTACAAAGTTGTCATTTTTACATGCAATTATACGTCTGAGAGGGACACCCGGTTTATGTAGTTTTGGGATACTGTAAAAATAAGGAATAGTGGGTTTGGGGATGCTGAGTTGTTTAAATATTTGAGTAGGAAGAAGGTTCTTAACGTGATTTTTAAAAATATATGTCTGCGAATTAATAGGATTACCGTTGAGAGACTCATATATATTTCCATCTCCGAGCATGACCTCCACCTTACTAATATAGTCTCGAAAATTCATTACAACTATTCCCGCACCTTTATCCGCACGCCGTATTATGATATCTTTATTATTTTTTAAACTTTTAAGGGCAAGATATAATCTTTTGGGAAGAAACGAATGGTTATTTTGCAGTTTTTTTGTGAGCAACGGGATTAAGGATTTATTATTTCCAAATGACGAAATGATGTGCAATTTGCTTTTTAAAGACGTATCTGTAGAAAAACCAAGACCCAAGCCAAGAACGACGGTCTCATCGGAATTGAGTCTATAATCAGAAAGATTAGTAATAAGTTTCGGATTTGAGTACGTTGACCAAGGAGAATCCGTGCACAATTTTGATAGTTTATCGGAAAGATGCATTTTATATTCTTTTAAATTGTGGGTCAATTGTCTGTTAATAAAATTAATACCGTTTTTAAATACATGGGTAGGTAGTATGTTTCGAAGGGTTAGATATTGCACTTGACAAATTGTAAATAAATAATTAATTTCCTGGTTAATCGTA
>SEYY01012293.1:0-27607 GCA_009176605.1 Armadillidium nasatum | reverse complement strand
AAGTCCTCTATTTAGGGGATTTCAATGTACACACACTGATGGTTGGGCTCCTCTCATACTGATTTGGTGGGAGGGAGGCCAAATCATTCAGCATTCTCAACGATCTAGAGCAGCTGATTAGGGAACCCACACACATTCCAGATCGTCCTAACAATTCTTGAATACACTTGATTTATGTTTCACCACTACGCCTTCTAGATATAAATACACCATTTTCCCTCCTATTGGTAACTCTGACCATAATCTCATATCTCTTAGTTATAATGCTTTCTCTCCAACAGCTCCACCATGCCCTAATCGTACTTTCTGGAACTTTAATCGGGCTAATTGGGGGGCAATGCACCGCTTCTTTGCTAACTATCATTGGAGTGAATCTTGCTTTGTCTCTGGGGATGCTTCTGTCTCTGCTGAAAAGGTAGGCAGTGATCCTTGATGGGATGGGCAGATTCATTCCATCTTCAACTAAATCTTTTTCTCCTCAAAATCCATAGTTCGATGTCAACTGTTCTCTTGTCCTTCGGGAGAGAGACAATGCTTATCGTGAATGGAAAAACTCTCCTTCTCCTATCACTCTTGCTAATTTTCATTCAGCTCGGAATCGTTGCAGGGATGTTCTTCGACGGTCTAAGCGTGCTTTCATAAAAAGGAAGTGCGCTGACCTCCATGGCTCTCCTACTGATAAAAATTTCTGGCCTCTTGTCAAAAATATCTCTAACAACTTCTGTAAATCTGCCTTTCCTCCTCTTATTCGCTCTGATGGTTCTGTTAATACCCTCTGAAAAGGGTAATCTCTTTGGCCTCCTTTTCTCATCTAATTCCACCCTGCTCGATTCTGACATCCCTCCTCCTACTCCTTCTCCTCTCAGGTGTCCCATGTCTCTGCCTGTAATTACTCATGATCAGGTGCATAGGATCCTGAAATCTATGAACGTCAGGAAGGCCAGTGGCCGGATGGCATTCCCCTCGTGTTCTGAGGGAGTGTGCTTCCGAGTTAGCGCCTGTCCTCGTTCAACTCTATTCTCTATGCCTTAATACTAATACTTTTCCTCAATGCTGGAATCGTGCATTTGTTCAACCGATCCCGAAAAAAGGTAGCCGCTCTGACCCTTCTAACTTTCGACCTATAGCTCTCACTTGTGTTCTATCTAAAATTTTTGAAACTCTCCTCAACTCTCATTTCCTGGATCATTTGGAGTCTCATTCTCTTCTCTCAGATCACCAGTATGGCTTTCGACGCTCGAGGTCTACTGGTGACATACTTTCCTATCCTACTGATCTGTGGTCTTCTGCCCTTAGGGACTTCGGGTATGGCATGCGTCGCTGCTCTCCAAGCTACCTTCCTTTGGGTTTCCTCCTTCCCTTTGCTTACTTTTGTCTAGTTTCCTCTCAGATCGTTCCATTTCGGCACTTGTAGATGGAGCGACCTCTTCCTCTTTTTCTGTCACCTGTGGTGTTCCTCAGGATTCTGTTTTATCTCCAACCTTATTCTTACTTTTCATTAACGATCTTCTCAACTGCACTTCTAACTCTGTTCACTCTTATGCTGATGACTCAACTCTACATTCTTCTACTCATTTCAAATCTGCTCCCTCTTTTGCTTCTAGAGTTGCTTCTCGTCTTCAACTTTCCGATTCTATTCTTGCCGATCTGGATGGGATTTCCCGGTGGGGTCATAGCAACCTTGTGAAATTCAACTCTTTAAAAACTCAACTTCTTCACATCTCTCTCTCAAAAACGCCTCCCATCTTTCCTATCCTCTTCGATGGCTCTCCCGTCTCACCTGTAAATAACATTAACATTCTTGGTCTTAACATAAACAAAAAACTGTCTTGGAAACCGCATATCACAATGGTTGCTAAAGCGGCCTCTAAGAAGCTGGGAGTTCTGTTCAGGTTGCGAGAATTTTTTCCTTCTGAGCAGTTACTCCAAATATATAAGGGTCTTATTCGCCCTTGTATGGAGTACTGTTCTCACATTTGGGGGGGCTCCGGCTCCTCCTCTTTTTTGGATAGGGTTGAGTCTAAAGCTAAAAGATTAATAAACTGTCCCCTACTTTCTAACTCTCTTGACCCACTATCTCTGCGACGTGACGTTGGCGCACTATCCCTTTTCTATAGGTACTACAATGGAAGGTGCTCGAGGGAATTGACCTCTCACATTCCTCCACCGTTGCGTCGTCCTCGTTGCACAAGGGGAGCCCTTCTTTCGCACCAATTTTGTGTGGATGTAGGAAACCCCAGGCTGGCCCGTTGTGGTGCCTCCTTCTTTCCAGCCACCTCTACTCTGTGGAACTCTCTACCATCATCTATTTTTCCTCTTGTATTTAATCTTCCACTCTTCAAGGCTTCCGTCTGTGCCCACCTGAGGGATGTGCGTTAGGTTTTTGTTTGAATGAGTTTTTTTCATTTTGTGTGGGCCCCCTCCTTGAAAAGGGCTAAACCCGTGAGTGTTGGCGTTGTGTAAAAAAAAAAAAAAAAAAAAAAAAAAAAAAAAAAAAAAAAAAAAAAAGCCTTTTTTTTTTTTTTTTTTTTTCTCTCTCTCTCTCTCTCTCTCTATCTATCTCTCTATCTATCTATCTATCTATCTATCTATCTATCTATCTATCTATCTATCTATCTATCTATCTATCTATCTATCTATCTATCTATATATATATATATATATATATATATATATATATATATATATATATATATATATATATATATATATATATATATATATATATATATATATATATATATATATATATATATATATATATATATATATATATATATATATATATATATATATATATATATATATATATATATATATATATATATATATATATATATATATATATATATATATATATATATATATATATATATATATATATATATATATATATATATGTGTGTGTGTGTGTGTGTGTGTGTGTTTTTTTTTGTATGTGTGAGCAGATATCGTATTTAAGGTAAAGCAACATACAAGTGTCAATCTATTATTGTTATTAGCATCATTATTAACATTTATCTTTGGCCATATCTTAGGTAAAAATAACCAATTTTTAGCATTTATTTTTTGCTTTCAAATTTATATAGTATTTATAAGTTTTTTTTATATTATTAGATTGGGTCCTGGTTTTATCTCATTACTATCCTCTTCTTTCACGAATAAAGAAACCCGAATTCCCAGCCTTGTTTCAATCAATTTACCTGCGCTAAACCAACAACTAAAGAATAGTGATCCAGGAGCGACGAGGACTCTTCCAACGGAAAAACAAGGAGCAGTAACTAACAAAACATTTTATATAAGACCTTTTAATTTTTTTTACATTTATATATAATAATTGTTAAAATATTTTATTATTGCAGGACCTAGTCTGTAGTTTGGCTCATTTTAATTATTTGTTTGCCATTGGTTATATATATGGTAATCATTGCCATACTCGTTACAAAATTTTTTTTTACATTTTAGATAACAAATTTTTTTTTTCTTTTATATTTTGCGTAAAATAATTTTTTGCGTTTACGTAAAATTAGAAGTTGTTTTCCGCTGGGTTATAATTCTTCCCAGAAGTGCAAGGCAGTGATTGCGCAGTTACCATCAGATGTTTTGCGCCCAATCAGAGATGTCCTAGGTACAGTGAATAATACCCCTGACCCATATGTTGCGATCAAAAGAGAACTTTTGCAACGCCTAGCAGCCTCGCTGGAGGAAAACATTGCCCAGCTTTTGAGGGGAGAAGATTTAGGGGACAGGACCCCACGCCAACTTCTCTCCCAGATGTTAGCCTACTCGGCTCACCACTCACTGGGCAGGAAGATATATTGAGGGAGTTATTCCTGCAGAAGCTGCCACCGCATGTGCAAGGAATGGTAGCGGCTTGCCCACCAACTAACCCACTACAGGATGTCGCAGAGTTAGCGGAAAGGATTTTTGCGGTGCCAATTTCATCCTTCCTCTTCTGCTGTCTCTATTGCTGCTTCATCTGCATCCCCACCAGCCGTTGCATTCGCACAACCACCAGCTGTTTCATCCGCAGTTTTCCCGTTTCATATGCACCCCCGCCTACTTCCCAACCTTATTCTTGCGCTGCTCTTTCCTCTGCCACAGATCCTTCAGCAGGGTCACAGGACCTACACACCCGCATGTCCCGTTTGGAGTCTCGGTTGGACTCTATACAGGACATGCTGCTCAGACTTCTCTTATCTACACAACACCCTCCCCAGCGTTACCGTTCCGCCACACCTCACTCAAGCGCTCGCTTTCCCTCCGGCAGTAAGAATGATATGTACTGTTATCACAGGACCTTCGGTGATGGTGCTCGTCAGTGTACTCCTCCTTGTGCTTTTCGGGGAAACTCATCTGCCAATCAGTAGACGGGGCTACTGATACTGGCATTCCACTCGCTTTACAACCCGACTTTTTCGCATCTTTGACCCCTCTACGTTTCTTCACTTCCTTATCGAAACCGGTGCGCAACTCAGCTTGCTCCCGAGAGACTCTTCCTCCTCTTCTACACCTATTCCAGGAGCAACCTTGTATGCAGCTAATGGAATAGTCATTGCTACATACGGGGAACGAAGTTGCTCCTTGGAATTGAATCTTTGTCGACCTTTCGTTGGGTTTTCGTGATCGCAGACGTTTTAAAGCCGATTTTTGGAGCCGATTTCTTGTCCTATTTCGACATTGCAGTGGACTTGGACTACCAGCTACTGGTTGATGGTTCAACTACCCTCAAAACTCGAAGGGCTCTTACAACTGTTTCGCTTGTCAGCATTTCGACGGTCGGCCCTACTGCTTCTTCCGTTTTGGAGTATACTTCTATCCTTTCTCAAGAGTTTCCTTCTCTGTTGAAACCTTGTTCATCTCATATTCCTGTGCAATACAATGTTACCCACTACATTGAGACCACTGGTCCTCCAACCTTTGCTCGTCGTGTCGTCTGGCATCAGAGAAACTTAAAGTTGCTCGCGCAGAATTTGAGCACATTATGGATCTCGGCATAATTCGACCGTCGAAGTCCTCATGGAGTTCTCCTCTTCATCTCGTTCCAAAGCCTAAGCCAGGTGATTGGAGGCCGTGTTGGGATTTTAGCGCCCTTAATGCTGCTACTGCCCCAGATAGATACTGGATACCTCATATCCAAGACTTCATTTCCCATCTTCATGGTTGCACGGTTTTCTCCAAAGTAGACCTCGTCCGGGCTTATCATCAGATTCCCGTCGCAGCAGAAGACATCCCGAAAACGGCAGTGACAACTCCCTTCGGATTGTTCGAATTTGTGCGAAGCCGTACAGCCTTCGAAATGCTGCCCAGACCTTCCAGAGGTTTATGGGCTCGGTTCTTCGGGGGCTACCCTTCTGTTGGACTAACTAAGACGACTAATTAATCGCCAAGCAAACTCCAGAGCTCCATAAGGACCACCTTCGTGCTGTATTCTCTCGACTGCAGGAATTCGGCATCAGGGTGAACCCACAGAAATGTATTCTCAGTGTTCCGTCACTTACCTTTTTAGGGCACGTTATTTCTTCTTCAAGAGTTTTGCCTCTCCAAGAACGTGTTTCTGCAATTCGCGATTTTTCCCTTCAGGAGACAGCGTCAATTTCGCCAATTTTTGGGGATGATAACTTACTATCATCGATTCGTCCCTTCTGCAGCAGCAATCCTTTCACCTCTTACATCTCTTCTTAAAAAAAAGAGGTCAGTCCACGAAGGTCCCGTGGACGGATGCTGCTCGCTACGCTTTTGACAATGCAAAGTCAGCTTTGGCCGATGCTATCCTCCTTGTTTACCTACAAGAATCTGCTCTTACTCGCCTTCAGGTAGATGCATTGGACATTGCTGTTGGAAGTGTCCTGCAGCAATACCAGGAAGGAATTTGGGTACCTCTTGCTTTCTTCTCCAAGAAATTGAAATTGCGGCTGAGACAAGATACAGTATTTTCAGTCGCAAACTTCTTACCATCTACCTCTCAGTTCGTCATTTTCGCTACTTTCTCGAGGGTCGCTCTTTCCATATCTTGACAGATCATAAACCGATCTCGTTTGCGATGAAATCTCGTCATGAACGTCACTCTCCACGCGAGGCACATCATTTGGAGTATGTACCACAGTTCACTACGGAAATAAGACATATTCATGGCGTGGACAACCACACCGCTGATGCTCTCTCAAGGATTGAAATCAATACAAATTGTTCGATATCCCCGGTTAGTTTTGAGGAGATGGCGGTTGCTCAGGAGACAGAAGAGACTTCTCTTCCTGATGGTTTCTCTCTCAAATTACAACAGTTGCAACTACCACGTATCAAACGACATCTCTGTGATTTATCAACTAGTTCTCCTCGTCCTTTGGTTCCACCTTCATTCAGGAAACAAATCTTCCACTCACTACATGACCTTCTCATCCAGGTATTTTTGCCACGCAGAAGCTTGTTGCTTCACGCTTTGTGTGGCCGAGCATACACAAAGATATAAAAACTTGGACAAGAGCTTGCATCTCCTGCCAGAAGACCAAGGTTCATCGCCACACAAAGGCAACAATTGGTATGTTTCTTCCTCCAGGTGAGAGGTTTCAGCACGTTCATGTTGACCTAGCCGGTCCCTTACCTCCTTCAGAAGACTTTTCTTACATTCTCATTTGTATCGACCGCTTCACACTGTGGCAAGAAGCTATCCCCATCTGAGACATCACAGCTGAGACTGTCGCCAAGGCTTTCTTAACCAACTGGGTCGCGCGTTTCGGTGTTCCAGAGACGATCACGACTGATCAGGGACGTCAGTTTGAATCCTTACTGTGGCCTGATTTTATGTCTCTCTTGGGTACCACTCGAATTCGAACCTCCGCATACCACCCCGCAGCAAATGGGATGGTAGAGCGTTTCCACCGTCAGCTTAAAGCTTCGCTTGCTGCTCATCCTTGTCGGGAACGGTGGACTGAAGCTCTGCCTTTCGTCCTCCTGGGCATCCGCTCTGCCATGAAAGAGGATCTCAATTCAACTTCGTCAGAACTAGTCTATGGCTCTCCCCTCCGTCTTCCAGGTGAGTTCTTTGACCCTTCGCATTCTCCTCCTCCTTCAGACCCTTTCACATATCTTTCTCGCCTCCGCGAATGTTCTTCGTGGAAACTTTCACCAACACGTACACAGAACACACACTCTTTCATTCCGAAGGACCTTTCAATCTGCACTCATGTTTTCGTCCGTTTCGATGCCTATCGTGCCCCGCTACAGGCCCGATATGAAGGCCCCTTTTCTGGTTTTAAATCGTCGAGAGAAAACTTTTCTCATTCAGCTCCCTATTCGGATGGAGGTAGTCTCAATTGACAGATTGAATCCAGCATTTTTTTAATCTAATCCTGACCCTCCAGATGACTTCCGCAAATCCACCGCTCCAGCGATTTACATTCCACATATTCAGCCTGTGCCTGTTCATCCTACCTCTCCATCTCTTCCACCTCCTACTTCCTCTCCGTCTTCACCTTTTGCGGCTATACAACATCGGAATTTTCCACCAGCTTCTGATCATAGTCTGCATTGCTCTCCTCAGGTCGGTCGAACAAGATCTGGCAGATCAATTCGTTTACCAGCCAGCTTTCGTTGCCAGATTGCTAACCCAGATTCTTGAAGGGGGGTCTTGTAGTGATGAACATTTCGTCTATATACTGGCAACTCTACATTAGCGATTGGCCCAATTTCAACTAGGCCGCCACCATTAATTTAGCTTAGGCAAGAGTCGTTCTTTTTCTGTTTTACCGCACGCGTGATCTGTTATGTTACTAGCCGTTGGGTAAAGATTACTTTACAAAGTTATTTTTCCTCTTCGGAACCTGTTGGTTACGTGAAGAATATCTTATTTTTGCATCGGCACACTACATATGCAGCCTACCGCCACACTTCAACTTTACTGAGGTAAGTCTGAGGTTAAGAAGAGTTGTTCTTAGTTCCATTTCATTTGCTCAATTTTTGTTTACCTTACCCCCAGTGTTATTCATCCATTCCCTTTTGCTAAAGTCTTGTCTATTATTTTACATATAGGTTCCGATAGACAACAGAATAGCTTGCAGACAATTTCACCAAAGCTACTACGTCAAACTGCATAATTACCACATCTCCGCATTTCAGCTGTAGTACAGCGACATCTTTTAGCTACAGGTAAACAAACTCTCTCTTTCTCTCTCTTCACATATATATATATATATATATATATATATATATATATATATATATATATATATATATATATATATATATATATATATATATATATATATATATATATATATATATATATATATATATATATATATATATATATATATATATATATATATATATATATATATATATATATATATATATATATATATATATATTATATATATATATATATATATATATATATATATATATATATATATATATATATATATATATATATATATATATATATATATATATATATATATATATATATATATATATATATATATATATATATATATATATATATATATATATATATATATATAATTTTTAAATGATATTTACAGAAGTTTTTAGAATTACATTTAAGTAGAAGGAAAAATTTTTGTGATGAGGACAGTTTTCAAGGTTGTCAAGTTTTGTGAAAATACGCTTGTCATGAAGAATAATAAATACCTTTGCAACGAATAGAAATTGAAATGAACGAGAGTTTAGATAAAAAATTCTGACTCACGATACACTCGACAAAAAAAAAAAAAAAAAAAAAAAAAAAAAAAAAAAAAAAAAAAAAAAAAAAAAAAAATATATATATATATATATATATATATATATATATATATATATATATATATATATATATATATATATATATATATATATATATATATATATATATATATATATATATATATATATATATATATATATATATATATATATATCGACCGGTGGGTCAACGTTAGGAACAACTAAATTCTAGCAGAGATTTGAACAAATCAATATTCAGGTCCAAATCAAACATCGACAAATCTAAAAGTTAGGAAAATAGATAAAGGAAGTATTTTCTTTACTTTATGTTCCAGACTTTCCTTGTAAAATTAAGTATATTGGTTAAGTCTAGGGTCGGAGAGTTGAACGGAGAATGGATGATACTGTGTGGAAAGACATGTCTCACGAGACTTTCCATGAAGAGTTTATAAGAGCAATGACCATTTAAATAGCGTTAGTACAAAGTGACCCATCAATTCGACGGGTTTTTATAGACTTGAGTGAGTTAATGAGTTCATAAAAGTTGAGACTAAAGGCTTCACACTCCTCCTTACACACAGACACACACATAGACACACACACACACACACACACACACACACACACACATATATATATATATATACACTATATATATATATATATATATATATATATATATATATATATATATATATATATATATATATATATATATATATATATATATATATATATATATATATATATATATATTATTTCACCTCTGGTGGGCAAAGGCCAGAGGCCTACTAAAATTTCCACCAGAGTCGGAGGAAAGTCGAAACCTGGTCAAATTAAAGGCCGACATGACCTGATACACAGAGTTTGAAGGTGTGCAAGTCGTAAGAAGTTGGGGAAATAGATAAATGGGGTGTGTTCCAGACTTTACCAGTAGAGTACATGTAAGATTGAGCATAGCTGTTAAGTCTGGGGTCAGAGAGTTGGACAGAGAAAGGATGAGACTGTGTAGAAAGACGAGTCGCACAAGCCCTTCTCAATGGAGGAGGTATGCAACGAGAGAGTTCAGAAAAGCAGTGTCCATTGTAAAAGCGAAAGTAGAGAGAGAGAGAGTGATGCAAAAATTTGACGGGCAGATAGAGACTGGAGAGAATTAATGAGAGCAGGAGAGTTGATAAGACGAAAAGCCCTAGACTCTACTTTTTCAAGGAGAGCTGTATGAGTGGAACCACCCGAGATGTGTGAGGCCTACTTCATATAGGGCGAACAATACCCATATACATATATGAAGCTCCTGTCACCAGTTTATAGGGGACCTGGTGTGGTCTGTGGCACCTGTTCTATTATCTCTTAGGTGTGTATAAACGAAGAAGTATCTTCAGGAGGCTGGGTGTTCCTCGTGTCCTCTCAATGACCAATGTGCCGACTGCTACGCGTGTGGTAGTAACCACCTCTCTTCAGGCCTTTGCAACGCCTTCTTCGGTTGGAAAGGCCGCTTCAAAGGAGGAACAACAGTCAAGGGCAAAAGAACTGTCAAAATGTTGTATCCTTTGAAGGACAAAGGAGTCAGCAGCTTCTTCTGGAGGAACTGCTGCTTCTGTAGGAACTGGTTGCTGCCTTCTTGAGAAATTCTGGCTTGTAGATAAAGTGAATTACCAAACAACCAATTTCAATACCTTCTGAAAATTATCTCAATAAAAGGAAGGTTTTAAGAAACAAGTCGTTAGTTTTCCACTTTTAATTAATTTCATCAAAAACATGCAATAAACTTATTAAATTTCTTTCATTAGTAAGTATTTAATCAACATAGAAAATTATTCTTAAAAACAAGGAATAATCATAATTATTTGCAGAAAAAGTTTTATCTTAAAAAATTACATAAAATTTGAAGTTTCAATATTAAATTTTATTTATTATTAAACTATATATAAATATTGATATATTACATATTAAATATATTAAATAAAATTGTTATACCTTAGAAATACGCGCCAAAAATTCTTGAAGGTGATCTTGTTTTTGTTTTTCATTTTGGCGAAATTTTTTATTCGTTAATTCTTAAGCATCGTTATGTTGTTATTACATTATTTATTACTTATCGTTATTTAACACAATTTTTTTCCGATATAAATTTACTATTATTAATTTTTGCACCATTTTTTTTTTTTTACATAAACACTTATTAATTTTAAAATCATACTTAAAACATGTTAAAAACACATATTTTTTCACTAGAATGCGTTAAAAAAATATTTTTTATATTATATTCTATTATTATTTTCTGGGTAACTTAAATATCACTTCACCATATATATATATATATATATATATATATATATATATATATATATATATATATATATATATATATATATATATATATATATATATATATATATATATATATATATATATATATATATATATATATATATATATATATATATATATATATATATATATATATATATATATATATATATATATATATATATATATATATATATATATATATATATATATATATATATATATATATATATATATATATATATATATATATATATATATATATATATATATATATATATATAATATTGAAAATTCTTATATTTTGGATTTAATTAAATATTTTATATTTAATTAATAGATTTTTAAAAAATATCAAAATACGCCCTAAACTTAAAAATCCTTTATAGAACGGCAACATTTACAATTTTTATTCCTCGTGTTAATTCTGTTGAAAAACGTTAAAATCACTTAGCTTTTTGCCGTAGCGAATATAAATCACTTTTACAATGCTTGAAATATTTTAACTAAAGAATACTCGTCTAAGTTTGAAGAAGCCATCGAGAAAGATGAGTACTTCCCCATTTACTGTTTAACAATTTACATATAGCCATATGGTAGTTATATAAGCTTTAACCCTAGGGTAAGAGTCTTTGGAGCTTTGTAATAGAAGTTAGGGCCTAACTTGACCTACTCAACCCTTATAACTATTGTTTACTATTTGAATTAAATTGACTTATTTGATTGATTGGGTTGAGTTAGTTTATTAACTTGAATTGTATGATTGACCTGACTTTACTGTATAACAAGGCCTTAGGTTTTGAGCAGAGTTTTGAGAGTTTCTTGCTTGTTTTGGGTTGAGTCTATGTTCCTACTAGGCTAAAATCTAACTTAAATTACTACTTTAAAATTTACTTATGCGCTTATACAAATAAGCCGAACATCCAAGTTTAATTACTTTGGAAATTAAATAAATCCCGTTATTTATACATTTGCAGAACATTTTTAAATGATGAGTTCTTTATTAATTCATTTTTATTAATTTGTAGCCTAAATTTTAATAGAATTAGGTTTATTCTTGGCAAGTCAGCTACATTATCTTTATTAAGCGTTTTCAGGGGTTTCACGCCACAGAAATTTCCCAATAATATATATATATATATATATATATATATATATATATATATATATATATATATATATATATATATATATATATATATATATATATATATATATATATATATATATATATATATATATATATATATATATATATATATATATATCATATATCACTTATCACTTTCCAACTTTCGTGAGGTGGTGGCGGCCACAATTCCATCACAAACATATCCATTCCTACCTTTCATCCCCTTTCACCGTCCTCCATCTCACTCTTTCCTCCGAAAAGTCTACTACCCTCTTCTAAACTCAAATTCCTTCCACCCAAAATTTCTCTCACTCCATCCATCCATCTCCGCTTTTACCTTCCCCTCTCCTACCCTCACCCACCTCGGATCTAAGTACCTTGCTCACCATTCTGTCTTCATTCAGTCTACACATATGTCCAAACCATTTTAGCACACACTCCTCCGGTCTATCCACTGCACCCCTCTTCCATCTACATCTTCCTTATTCTTTCATTTCTAATCCTATCAATTCTTTTCAATTTACATATCGCTCTCAAACCTTTCATCTCAAAGACATTCAAACTTTTCCTCGCCCGAGCATTTATCATCCATGTTTCACACCCATACATTACAGAAGGCAAAAACATACATTCAAAGATTCTTATCTTTATTCCTATTGAAATTTTTTCTTTCTTCCATATTTCTCTTAGGCCCCCCCCAACACTTTCATTCCCTCTACCATTCTATTCATTATTTCTTTTTCCGTCCCACCCTTACCTTCCACCAACATTCCTAGATTTTGAAATCATTCACCCCCTCAAGTTTCCTTCCCTCCACTTCTACACTCCCACCATTCCTCCATCCACATCTTCTCATCCCCATCTCCCATCCTCATAACTTAACTTTTTGCTGGATTGATTCTCAATCACACGTTCGCACATTTCTTCTCAAACTCTCTCACCAGTATTATCAAATTGTCTCCATATTCTGTCACCAACAACGCATCATCTGCAAAAAGTAAAACGTTCACATCCCATTCACCTTCTATATTTCTCAACCTAATACCCTTCCCTTCTCTCTCCACTTCTCTAACTACACTATCTATCAATAGATTAAATAACCATGGCAACATTACACACCCCTGTCTCAATCCTACTCCTATGTTAAACCAATCCGAAAGTTCCCTCTGCATCCTCACTTTTGATCTACAATTCGCATAAAAAGTTTTGATCCCTTTCAGTAATTTCCCTTTCAACCCCTTTCCATTAGTATTTCGAACAACTTCCTCCTGCGTACTCTATCGTATGCTTTTTCCAAATCCATTCACCATTTTAATTTTTTCATGCAATTTCTCGGTGATCAATCTCAGTGCGAACACCTGGTCCACACACCCCCTACCCTCCCTAAAAAAAAAAAAAAACCTTGTTTCTCACCCATTCCCTCACTTGTCAATTCTTTAATTATTGCCACTTACACCTTCTCATAAATCTTTCCTATCACGCTAAGCAGACTAATCCGCCTATAATTTATACAAACCATCTTATCAACTTTTCCTTTGTATATGGGTACAATGCAAAAGTCCTGCCACTCCTGAGGCACTCTCCCTTCTTTCCAACACACATTAAACATTCTGACCAACCAGTCAATCAACTTTCTAGGTCCCTCCTTCTTCATCTCTTCATATATACCATCCATTCCTGCCGATTTTCCTTTCTTTACTTTTCTCACCTCTACTTCCACCTCCTCTTTACTAATCTTTCTCTCCTCTTCCTCGCTAACTACCTCCCCATCATTTTCTACCTCTCCCTCATTACTAATCTTTTTCTCTTCTTTCAACAATTCACTAAAGTACATTTTCATCTCTCTCCAACTTCATTCTCTCCCTGTAATATTTCTCCATCTTCCCCTTTCACTCCCTCTCCTCCCCTCTCTCCTCCTCCTTTCCTCACCCTATTTACCTCTTTCCATAACATTTTATTTCCTTTCTTAAATTTTTTTGCTAACTTTCTGCCCCACTCCTCTTCTACTCTTCTTTTTGCCCTCTTTACTTCTGTTTTCATCTCCCTGTACCTCTCCCTATATTCCTCCCAATCCATAGCCTCCTTTGTACCCAAATATCTATTAAAGGAGTCCTTCTTTCTTTTTACTATATTCTCCATTTCATTCAACATTTTACTCCCTTTCCGCCTTCCATTCCCTATTTCCTTCACCCCATAAACCTTTCTCGCAACCTCCACTAAAGCTATCTTCAATTTACTCCATTCCTTTTCAACATTCTCCACCTCACTCCTCATTACCTCTCTCCAATTCTCTTTTATTTCTCATATGTAGTCACCTCTATTCTCTTCTTCTTCCAGCCTTTCCACCCGCACCGAATCCAATACCCTCTTTCTCACTTCTACACTCTCCCAACCTCCTTTAACCTTGACTTTCGCCACTACTAAGTAATGGTCAGATGTACCCATGGACACTCCTCTGAATACATTTTAATCTAATAACACTGTTCAACAAAAATGTACTTTTAAAAAATTTCCTCTCTCAAAATACAGTAGCTGAAATACCCTAAAAACGAATATGACATTAGATTTTGTTTATTAGCTCTAGTTTTTTGAGATAATACTAATCTCAAATAGAAATACTAAAAATACACTTTTAAATTCTTTCCTTTTTCAGAATAGCAAAACAACTCTAATTTTGGGTCGAGAAATGTGAATTTGACATTAAATTTTGTTTAGTAGTCCTAACTCTGGTTTTATAAATACATTAACCTCAAATAAAAGGGGTTAATCACGTGAACGTCTTCTCTTTGCTAGTCACTTGTACTTCTTTTCTGGGGCATCTCTTGCCATTGTCCAACAGTAGTCAGCAAGCATAGAAGCTTTCCATTCTAAATGAATCTTTCGTTCCATTTTCAAAATGTCCTGGTGGAATCGCTCTCCATGTTCGTCACTCACTGCATCGCAGTTGTCATGGAAGAAGTCCATGTGAGAATGTAGGAAATGCATTTTGAGTGACATGTTGCAGCCCAATCGATGGTACTATTCTAGAAGATTATTCACAATCTCAAATTAATTGTCAACTCGTCGATTTCCCAAGAAATATTGCACAACACCTTTAAATGCCTCCCATGCTGCTTTCTCATGACTCTGGAGAAATTGTTCGAAGTTTTTATCATTAAGAAGATGACGAATCTGTGGGCTAATGAAGATGCCTTCTTTAATTTTAGCATCACTGAGCTGTGGAAATATTCCTGTGAGGAACTGAAAAGCTTCTCCCTCCTGATTTCATCCCCTTTACAATGTTCTTCATCAGTCCAAGTTTTATGTGTAGAGGAGGCAAAGGAATTTTGCTTCTTTCTACCAGAATATCATGCTGAACATTTTTCTCTCCGGAGAAGAGATTTTCCCTTGAGGTCCAGACCTTATATTGTAGTAAGAAGACCTAGCCCGACTGTTCCACTGACACAGGAAACAGCATTTCTTGGTGTATCCCAATTGCATGCCCAGCAATATTGCAATGACCTTCAAGTCTCTGCAGATCTGCCACTGATACTTAATAACTTTCAGAAGTGATTTCATATTTTCATATGCTTCTTTCATGAAGACAGCATGGCTGATAGGAACTGAAGGGAGAGAATCGCCATTGTGTAACAATACAGCTTTTAAACTTAGCTTTTACGAGTCAATGAACAGTCTCCAGTCCTGTGGGTTGTACTCCAAATGTAAAGTTGTCATCAAACCAAAAACATTACAGCAGGCAACAAGAGTATTTTCCTTTCTAAATTACTGACTCAAATCTTTTGATCGAGTCTTGTACACAGACACTTCAACATTAGGCAATAGAAGATTCCGTTGTTGAAGACTTGATGCCAGAATCTCTGCTTTGTCTTTAGATAGGTCCAAGTCTCGAATTAAATCATTTAGTTCAGCCTGACTAAAACTTTGTGACTCACTCAATGGCTCAGTTTCTGGCATAAAATCAGTATCCTGTGATAATGAAAGACGCGGTGATTTCTTCCTTCCACAGTCTTCGTCTACATCTGACTTCTGAGTGTACTCTTCTAGAGGAAGTGGTATTAGCAGTTCATCTTCACGTGGTACTGGTCGAATGGTTGACGGGATGTTGAGGTATTCGATAGTCCGCCTCTTTTTCCTTAACATGCATGCTGGAGGGAAGGTATCATGCAGAAATAGTAATCGTTTACGTAACTTGAAGGTTCTCTCCAAATCATTGGGATGGCAAACGACATTGAATGTACCTTTTTGTTCAACCGTTCAACCAGCAATGTAGATTTAAAGCACATGAATTGCAGATAATATAGGGTGCCCAGGACTTGTCCTGGTCTCCTAACTGGATACCGAAATAGTGACGACATGCTGTCTTTATTGTTGGAGTAATTCGACGTTTCTGGGTAGAAAATCACCACCACACCTCACCACACACATAACAAAAATTGTCAGAGATGTTTTTACAATTACTTGGCATTCTGGATTCTAACCAGAAATTACAGAAACAAATTTAAGAAAACTGAATTGAATTCCTGGATTCTAACTTAAATTTGTATACACAAACAAAAGAAACTCAATTGATGTAATTCAATACTTCAAACAAACTATACAGAGCAAATTTTACAAACCATTAGCAACAATGATATCATTCCATTATTCAGATGTGCCAACGTAATCTCTAGAGCGCAAATTTTCCTAGCAGTCCTAAAAATTACCCTTAACTCATCACTGCTGTACTCAGAGATGTTGACGCAATTTCCAGCCGTCATATTTCATAAAAGATTATATATATATATATATATATATATATATATATATATATATATATATATATAATATTATATATATATATATATATATATATATATATATTATATAATTTATTTATTTATTTATTTATATATTATTTATTATATTTATTTTATTTATTTTTTATTATATATTATTTATATATATATTTATTTACTATCGCTATTACAACAGACACTGCTCTTCTGAACTCTCTCGTCGCATACCTCCTCCATTGAGAAGAGCTCGTGCGACACGCCTTTCTACACAGTCTCATCCTTTCTCTGTCCAACTCCCCGACCCCAGACTTAACCGCTATGCTCAATCTTACATATACTCTACTGGTAAAGTCTGGAACACACTCCCTTTATCTGTTTTCCCAACTTCTTTTGACTTGCATACTTTCAAACGCCGTGTATCTGGACACGTCTGCCACCATCGACCAGGATAGATCTTTCCCAACTCCGGTGGAATTTGGTAGCATGGTGTATGCCCACCAGATATATATATATATATATATATATATATATATATATATATATATATATATATATATATATATATATATATATATATATATATATATATATATATATATATATATATATATATAATATATATATATATAACTCCAATGGGCTATATCTCAGAACCAAGAGGTAACTCAAAGTTTTTAATGTCATTTTCGTATTTTCCATGATGAAATGAATAGGAAATAGCTATTTTCAAGTAGGAATTTTTTTTACTGTTGATCTGTGTAATCTACTCCTCTCTTCTCATTCACACATATGAAATTCAGCAGTTCTCTCTCTTCATTCACCCCACTCACTCATATATACTTGTGAACATCTTTCTTCATAAACCATGTATTACCAGTCATCATTCCTCTTGCCGTACACATTCCAATTAATTCGGTCCCATTTTCATTCACACTTCCTACCCCAAAGGTTCCTACTATTTTTTTCACACTGCTATTACCTACTCTCGCATTCAGGTCACCCAACAAACACATAAAATCTCTACTGTCAAAATTCCCCACACACTTTCCCAGAATGCTTCTCTCACCCTTTCATTTGTTCCCACCACCGGTGCATAAGCACATATAAAAACTCAATACTCTCTCCGTAACCTTAATCGTACCCAGACTATTCTGGCTCCTATATTACCACTCCCTTTTGCACAATTTCATCACTCGTCTTTCATGACCATTGTCATTCCCTCACATTTACACCGGCTTATATCCCTTTGTACATTCCAAATGACATTTCCCCTTTACCCTTCAATTTCGTTTCTGTTAATGCCAACACATCAAATCCCATTTCCTTTGTCACTATTACCACTTCTTCTCTTTTCTCTTCTTCATTCACTCCACTTACATTTAATGTTCCCACTTTCAGTAGCTCAGTAGCTCCCTTTCTTTCAGCCATCACTTTCGATTTACTAACTCATTGTCTCACACGAAATATGGCGCTTTATGGTAGGGGCCACTTCCTGAGGATACTATCAATTCCTCGAGTCCCTTACCCTTATACCAAATTCACCACCTGTCACCTAACCAGGAAACTAATACAACTAACACGATCCCAAACTTAGGTAATCTACTGGGAATTATCTTATATCACCTAACTTATTTAAACTTATACATATAAATATTTAAAAATATCAAATCTTAATAATTAATAACAGTCACTAATACACATAATCGCTAAGATATATAAATATATTATAAATATATCACTATCACTAAAAACCAGAGCTGGGAGTGACTTTAATTTCTTTTAAGTAAGACTTTGCCGCGGGACCTTGTGCGACTGCGACTTATTTTTGGCAACCTCAGTGCAACATGCGATTTTTCGCCGGTGCGTCTCCACTAAATTACAAAGTGAACTTTAGCGCGATAGCAAAATTATGCTTTTATAAGGCAGAAAAACACATTTATTCATTCTTTAATTAAAACACATCCAAAACTAATATTTGCAGGTCCTCTTCCTCCTAAATGTCCTCCTGGCCCATTTTCTCCTCCAGGATGTCCATGTTTCCTTTGAGGAACACAAGCTCCTCAAAGTTGTCCTCATCCAAAGAGGACCTCTTGGTCCTGAGTATGTCCCCGGCCATGCTGAAGAGCCTCTCCACAGCTGCATATACACGCACTTTATGAATGATTCTACCCAGACATCCCTATGCTGGTAGGGGAAAAGGGACCAAGCCATCTCGCCTTTAGAGGGCACCTACTCCTTTATGAACTTCCTTAGGACATCCCTCACATCTTGCTGCTGGTATACCGGTCCTCTAGAAAATAACATGTTGAAGAGGCGGTCGTCTGTGTCTTGGGGTTCTTACGCTTCTGGCTGGCCAGGCTGACGCTACTGCTGCTCCTCCTTCCCGGAATTGATGTCGGCCCTTAGCTCCTTAGTGATCCTATCCCTGATCTCCTCCACCTTTTTAGTGGCAATGCTCACCAGTACCTTGAGGGTGAAGGCGGGGTGGAGGGCTATGGCCATAAGAAGGTCTCTGTTCTGGAAGAGGTGGGAAAGCCTCTTTTCATAGTCTTTGCATACACCATGTGGTCATTCTGGCTCTGCTCCTCCAGGCTGATCTTCATCAACCAAAATTAGGGAAGGAGGATGCCCATGTAGGTCTTTTTCTCTCCCTCTTAAAATGTTAAAATACATATGACGTAACCTAACCAAACCCACCTAACCTGACTCAGGGCTAATACTTAGAAAGTATGGCCGTGCTAACCAATGTAAAGGCAATGCCACCCTAACTTTATTTGTAATACATATGACGTATCTATCCCTGAGGGTAGCAATTTTTAACAAGGTGCGGAATAGACTGCCTAAGTTTCCCATATATACATTAATATATATATATATATATATATATATATATATATATATATATATATATATATATATATATATATATATATATATATATATATATATATATATATATATATATATATATATATATATATATATATATATATATATATATATATATATATATATATATATATATATATATATATATATATATATATATATATATATATATATATATATATATATATATATATATATATATATATATATATATATATATATATATATATATATATATATATATATATATATATATATATATATATATATATATATATATATATATATATATATATATATATATATATATGGTGAGAAATGCTTGAAGTCGGATAAATAAAGTGAAAATATCTTACAAACAGGATGTTTTGCAATGTAATAAAGAAATGGATTTTCTAAAGTTATGAAATTTATCAAATAAAAACTATTAATTGAACTGAAGAAAAACAATACACAGATGTGTGCAGAAATTTTTTTTATATTATTTTTTTTTTTTTTTTTTTTTAATTTTATTTATATATATATATATATATATATATATATATATATATATATATATATATATATATATATATATATATATATATATATATATATATATATATATATATATATATATATATATATATATATATATATATATATATATATATATATATATATATATATATATATATATATATATATATATATATATATATATATATATATATATATATATATATATATATATATATATATATATATATATATATATATATATATATATATATATTTTTTTTTATTTCGCCTCTGGTGGGCAAAGGCCAGAGGCCTACCAATGTTCCACCAGAGTTAGGGGAAAAGTCGGGAACATGGTCAAATTAAAGGCCGACATGACCTGATACACGGCGTTTGAAGGTGCCTAAGTCATAGGAAGTTGGGAAAATAGATGAAGGAAGTGTGTTCCAGACTTTACCAGTAGAGTACATGTAAGATTGAGCATAGCGGTTAAGTCTGGGGTCAGAGAGTTGGACAGAGAAAGGATGAGACTGTGTAGAAAGACGAGTCGCATGAACCCTTCTTAATGGAGGAGGTATGCGACGAGAGAGTTCAGAAGAGCAGTGTCCATTGTAATAGCGATAGTATAGAGAGAGTGACGCAACATTTCGACGGGCAGAAAGAGATTGGAGAGAATTAGTGAGAGCAGGAGAGTTGATAAGGCGAAAAGCTCTAGACTCCACCTTTTCCAGGAGAGCTGTATGAGTGGAACCACCCCAGATGTATGACGCATACTCCATACAGGGGCGAACAACACCCCTATACAGAGCAAGCAACTGGGGTGGTGTGAAGAAATACTGAAGGCGCCTCAGAACACCCAACGTCTTAGAAGCTTGTTTAGAAAGAGAGGTAATGTGATCTTTCCAAGAAAGATCACGAGAAAAAAAAACACCTAGAATATTAAGGAGAGATGAAGGTTTGAGATGCGTGTTTTCGAAGAAGATATCATAGTTGTGTGGAAGATTGTGTCGAGTAGAGAGATGGAGGAATTGAGTTTTTGAGGCATTGAAAACGACCATGTTTTCTCTGCCCCAATTTGAAATGAGAGATAGATCAGAGGTTAGTTGCTCCAAGGCCACCCTCCTTGTCTCTATTAACTGTTGCTGGGAGGGACGCCTTTCAAAAGGAAAAGAGTAATGAAGAGTGGAGTCGTCAGCATAGGAGTGGATAGGAGATGAAGTAATAGAGAGAAGGTCATTAATGAAAAGCAGAAAAAGTGTAGGGGATAGGACAGATCCTTGAGGAACACCACTATTAATAGATTTATAGGATGAACGGTGGCCGTCTACAACAGCTGCTATAGAACGACCAGAAAGGAAATCTGAGAGAAGGCCACAGAGAGAAGGATAGATTCCGAAAGAGGGAAGTTTGGAAATCAAAGCTTTGTGCCAGACTCTATCGAAAGCCTTCGATATGTCCAGCGCCACAGCAAAAAATTCACCGATATACCGAAGAGCGGAGGACCAAGAGTCAGAGAGAAGGGAAAGAAGATCACCTGTAGAGCGTTTCTTACGAAAGCCATACTGGCGATCAAAGATAAGATTAGAAGAATTGAGATGTTTCCAAATCTTCCTGTTAAGGATAGATTCGAAAACTTTAGAAAGAACGGAAGTTAAAGAAATAGGACGATAGTTAGAAGGCTGAGAGGGATCCCCCTTCTTCGGCACAGGCTGAATGAGCGAACGTTTCCAGCAAGAAGGGAAGGTTGAAGTAGAAATATATATATATATATATATATATATATATATATATATATATATATATATATATATATATATATATATATATATATATATATATATATATATATATATATATATATATATATATATATATATATATATATATATATATATATATATATATATATATATATATATATATATATATATATATATATATATATATATATATATATATATATATATATATATCCTACCGAATTCCACAAGAATTGGGAAAACTCTATCATGGTTGATGGAGGCCGATATGTCCAGATACTCGGCGTTTGAAAGTATGCAAGTCAAAGGAAATTGGGAAAATAGACAAAGGGAATGTTTTCCAGACTTTACCAGTAGAGTATATGAAAGATTGAGATAGCGGTTAATTAAATCTGGTATCGGAGAGTTGGACAGAGAAAGGTTGAGACTGTGCAGAACAACAACTAGCGCAGGATAAAATTCAAGATAAGTTTTTAGTGAACATTTTATGTTTTAAATAGAAATAGTTTTATAGTTATATAGTTAATTTTAACGTTTTAAAATTTGTTTTTAACTTAAGTATTGTTTCGGTTTTACTTTGTTTTGTTTCTCTCTTTTGCCTGTTTGCTCGTATGACTGTTTGTTTGTCAGTCTGTGTGCTTGTTTGGCTGTTTGTTTGTCTGTCTGTTTCTCTTCATCTTGAGTGTGTGCAGAATAGCCGGTGTTCGCAGACATGAGTTCTCTATACACTTCACCAATGTCCGTGGCTTTCTTTCTAATTTGGCCTCTGTGGAATATGACCTCTCTAGTTTTCATCCTAATCTTTTGCTATTGTTTGAGGTCCAGATTTCTAAGAATTCCTCCTCAAACTTTTTTCATATATCCAACTATAACTTATTTCATAATTACCGATCAAAGGGTGGAGTTTGTGCCTACGTAAACACTAACACTTCGGTAACACGTCTTGTGAATCTTGAATCTCCTAACTTGGATGTTCTGTGGCTTAAAATCTTTCTTCCTACCACTACGATAATCTTGTGTTCCTGCTACTGTTCTCCAATAGAACAGATTTTTCTACCTTTTTTGAATACCTAACTACTTCTCACGAAACTGCTACACCTTCAAATCCAAATACTGAGGTCCTCTATTTAGGGGATTTCAATGGACTAAACACTGAATGGTTGAGTTCCTCGATACTGATCCAGGAGGGAAGGAGGCCAAATTACTCTTAATTTTCAAGCTCTCTCTCCAACTGCTCCACCCTGCCCTAAGTGTATCTTCTGGCACTTTGATCGGGCTGGCTGGGGGCTTTGCGCTCTCCTTCTCCTATCACTCTCGCTAATTTTCATTCTGTTCTAAATCGTTGCAGGGATATTCTTCGACGAGTAACGCAGACTTTCACAAAACGGAGGTGTGCTGAGCTTCTAAACTCTCCTACTGAAAAATCTTTCTGGCCTCTTGCCAAAAACATCTCTAACAAGTTTTGTAAATCCTCCTTTCCTCCTCTTGTTCGCTCTGATGGTTCAGTTGCTAACACTCCAACTGAAAAGGCTAATCTCTTCGGCCTCCTATTCTCCTCCTTTCCTCCTACTTCTTCTCCTCTCAGAGGTCCCATGCCTTTACATTTGATCAAGTGCATGCGCTTCTGAAATCTATGAACGTAAGGAAGGCAAGCGGCCCGGATGGCATTCCTCCCAAGTTTTAAGGGAGTGTGCTTCTGAGATGGCTCCGTCTCTCTTTCAACTCTACTCTCTATGCGTCAATACTAATACTTTCTCTCAGTGTTGGAAGAGAGCATTGGTCCAGCCTGTTCCGAAGAAGGGTTGCCACTCTGATCCTTCCAACTTTCGCCCAATAGCTCTCACTTGTAATCTGTGTAAGATCTTTGAAACCCTTCTCTCTCTCACTTCTTGGATCATCTGGAATCTCATTCCCTTCTTTCTGATCATCAATATACCTTTCGACATTCGAGGTCTACTGGTGATATACTTTCCTATCTCACATATCCATGGTCTTCTGCCCTTAGGGACCATGGGAAGACTTGTGTGGTTGCGCTTGACTTTTCTATGGCATCTGACCGAGTATGGCATGCGTCACTACTCTCCAAGCTTCCCTCCTTTGGATTTCCTCCTTCTCTTTGCTTACTTATGTCTAGCTTTCTTTCTAATCGTTCCATTTACGCTGTTGTTGATGAAACGACTTCTTCCTTTTCTGTCAATAGTGGTGTTCCTCATGGTTCTGTCTTATCTCCTACTCTATTCTTACTTTTCATTAATGATCTTCTCTTCTCAGCTGTTCATCTAACCCTATCCATTCAAACGCAGATAATTCGACCCTCCATTCATCTACTCATTCCAGGTCTGCTCCTTCCTTTGCATCTAGAGTTGCCTCTCGTCTTAATTCTTTCCTATTCCATTCTTGCAGATCTGGATAGAATTTCCCAGTGGGGTAGTCTCAATCTTGTGAAATTCAACTCTTTAAAAACTCAACTTCTAGAGATCTTCCTCTCAAAGACACCTTCTAACTTTTTTATTTCTTTCAATGGTTTTCCCATCTCTCCTGTTGACAATATAAACATCCTTGGCCTACACATAAACTAAAAATGTCTTGGAAACCTCATATCATAATGGTTGCTAGGGCGGTTTCAAAGAAGCTGGGAGTTCTGTTTAGACTGCGAGAATTTTTTCCTTCCTCGCAGTTATTCAAATTATAAAAGGGTCTCATCCGTCCTTGTATGGAGTACTGCTCTCATATCTGGGGTGGCTCAGGTTTCCTCCGTCTTTTGGATAAGGTTGAGTCAAAGGCTAAAAGATTTATAAACTGTTCCCCTCTTTCTAACTCACTTAACTCTTTATCTTTGCGACGCGACGTTGGCTCTTTGTCTCGTTTCTATAGGTACTACAGCGGCAAATGCTAGAGGGAACTATCCACTCGTATGTCTCCCCCTTTACGTTGTCCTCGTGGTACAAGGGTGCATTGTCTGCGAATCAATTTTGCCCGAACATAGGCAACTCCAGGCTTGTCCGCTGTGGTGTCTCATTCTTTCCTGCTACATCTGTTTTGTGGAACTCTCTCCCATCTTCTTCTCCCACTCAACTTCTTAGAAATTTGTTTAGAAAGAGATGTAATGTGATCTTTCCAAGAAAGTTCACAAAGAAAAGATACAACTAGAATATTAAGAACATATGCAGGTCCCCCCTCTTCGGCACAGGCTGAATGAGCGCACGTTTCCAGCAAGAAGGGAAGGTTGAAGTAGAGAGGCAAAGACGAAATAGTTTACTGAGACACGGTGCAAGCTCGGAAGCACAAGTTTTGCGAACCACAGGAGGAATACCTTCGGGACCATACGCCATCTTAGTATTAACTCAGAGAGAGCAGAAATATATCTTTAGAAGAAATTCTAATTGCAGGCATAAATGAGTTGGAGGGGGTTGAAGGAGAAGGTATAGCTCCGGGATCGTCTAAGGTTGAATTAGAGACAAAAGTTTGAGCTAAGAGTTCAGCTTTAGAAGAAGGTAAAACAGCAGTTGTGCCGTCGGAAGATACTAGAGGAGGCAAAGAATAAGAAGCAAAGTTAGAGTTGACATTTTTTGCAAAATGCCAGAAAGAACGTGAAGAAGAGTAACCAGAAAGATTATTGCATTTTCTACGGAGAAAAAAGTTTTTAGTGTTATCTAGGGTAGATTTTGCCTAATTCCGGGATGAAATATAAGTTGCGTAAGTTTCTGAAGTTTGAAGACGATGGTAATCCTTTAAGGCAACATCCCTGCGGTGGATAGCGCGAGAAGAAGTCGAGTTAAACCAAGGTTTGTTAGGTTTAGTAGAAGGGAAAGAATATGGAATGTACGCCTCCATGCCAGAGAGAATCACCTCGATAATGCGTTCTGCACACTCCGAAAAACTCCTCTTACGGAGGCAATAATTATTCCACGGAAAATCAAAGAACTACGACCACAAGTCCGAAGCTTTTAGCCCTGAAGCGACACAAACGTTTCCTTTCAATAGAAGGGGGTCTTCCCTTCCTGAAACTTGAAGAGATAGAAGAGGATACAGGGATAAGAAGGTGATCGGAACCCAGAGGAATAAAGAGTTTAACAGTATAAGGAGAAGAATTAGAAGTTAGAAAAGGGTCTAGAATGTTGGGTTCATCTCCAAGACGATTAGCGATACCAGCTGTTCAAGGTCATTTTGGATAGCGAAATGGAAGGCACGTTCACCAGCTGTATAACGAGAACTAGAAGAAAGCCATTGGCGGTGGTTAACATTGAAATCACCTAATATGATGATTTCAGAGAAAGGAGAAGAAGAGAGAATGCGCTCTATTTTGAAGTTTAAATAGTCAAATAATTTAGGATAATCAGTAGAATTAGGAGATAAATAAACAGAACAAATGAATTTAGTTGTAGAATGGCAAGAGAGCCTAAGCCATAAGGTGGAAAATTCGGAAGACTCCAGATTAGAGACACAAGATCAAACGACATCGTTGGTAACGTAAGCACAACAAACGCCTTTGGCTGAAAATTGAGGATAGAGACAGTAGGAGGAAACAGAATAGGGTTTGCTATCAGAACACTCAAACATCTGAGTTTCGGTCAAGAATAAGAGGTAAGTCTAGAAGAAGAGAGGTGATGTTCAACAAAGTGGAAATTGGAGTGCAGACCGCGAACACTGTAATGAAAAAAATAGACCGTGCATCAGGACAAGCCTGTTGCAGAGTCATGGTGCCACCAACTATCAGAACACTCAAACATCTGAGTTTCGGTCAAGAATAAGAGGTAAGGTGTAGAAGAAGAGAGGTGATGTTCAACAAAGTGGAAATTGGAGTGCAGACCGCGAACACTGTAATGAAAAAAATAGACCGTGCATCAGGACAAGCCTGTTGCAGAGTCATGGTGCCACCAACCCCATCACCGGAGGCAACCAACTCCCAAATCATGACGGGAGAAGGGGTAGATGAAGGGCTATTTTTGAAGCTGCCTCCTGATGCTTCTCCGATATATATATATATATATATATATATATATATATATATATATATATATATATATATATATATATATATATATATATATATATATATATATATATATATATATATATATATATATATATATATATATATAATATATATATATATATATATATATATATATATATATATATATATATATATATATATATATATATATATATATATATATATATATATATATATATATATATATATATATATATATATATATATATATATATATATATATATATATATATATATATATATATATATATATATATATATATATATATATATATATATATATATATATATATATATATATATATATATATATATATATATATATATATATATATAGATATATATATATATATATATATATATATATATATATATATATATATATATATATATATATATATATATATATATATATATATATATATATATATATATATATATATAATATATATATATATATATATATATATATATATATATATATTATATATATAAATAT
>SEYY01012292.1:15000-27500 GCA_009176605.1 Armadillidium nasatum | reverse complement strand
ATATATATATAATATATATATATATATATATATATATATATATATATATATATATATATATAATATATATATATATATATATATATATATATATAATATATATATATATATATATATATATATATTATATATATATATATATATATATATATATATATATATATATATATATATATATATATAATATATATATATATATATATATATATATATATATATATATATATATATATATATATATATATTATATATATATATATATATATATATATATATATATATATATATATATATATATATATATATATATATATATATATATATATATATAATATATATATATATATATATATATATATATATATATATATATATATATATATATATTAAGATTTTTATTGACAGTGTTGTTCGACATAATGCATATAAGTATGGTTTTAAACTAAGTAAACTTTTACCGTTTTAAATTTACTATATATTTCTTCGATTTTAATTAAATTTCTCTAACCTAAATTTACTCATAATTTGTTTTAAATAATTATAGCTTTAACATTTGGAATTGAATTTAATAGTTTTAATTTTAATATTAATTATTTTAGTTTACTATATTATTTGCGTAAGTGCGTGCGAGCGTGCGTGTATGAGAGATTGAGTGCGTGCGTGCGGGATTGTGTGTGTGTGTTTTTTTTTTTTTTTTTTAATGAATAATTTGAGTGGGCTGGGGGGGGGGTTGGGCGTAGACAAGGCTTTCTATTACTTTGCAACGTTCGTGCCTTCGATCTAATCTTTGTCTTTGAACACCACCTCACTACCTCTCTTCCTAACTTTTGCTTCTGTCTGAACCCATTGACAGGGATTCTTTCTCTAGCAATCTTAAAGTCTCTAACTACCACTTTTTTCACAATTTCCTTCTAAATGGTGGAGTCTGTGCCTATATTAACATTAACACTTTGGAATTGAATTTAATAGTTTTAATAATTTTAATACTAATTATTTTATTTATATACATTGTGAGTGTGCGTAGTGCGTGCGCAGCGGGTGTATGAGAGATTGAGTACGGTGCGGATTGTGTGTGTTGGTGGGTTTTGTTTTTTTTTTTTGAATGAATAATTTGAGTGGTCTGGGGGTTGGGCGTAGACAAGGACTTTATATTGACTTTGCCAACGTTCGTGGTCTTCGATCTAATCTCGTGTCTGTTGAACACTACCTCACTACCTCTTTTCCTAACCTTTTGCTTCTGTCTGAGACCCAGCTTGACAGGGATTCTTTCTCTAGCAATCTTAATGTCTGTAACTACCACTTTTTTCACAATTTCCGTCTAAATGGTGGAGTCTGTGCCTATATTATCATTAACACTCCTGTGATACGTCTTGTAAATCTAGAATCTTCTAATTTCAGTGTTTTATGGCTTGAAATCTGTCTTCTACTACTCATATCTTGTGTTTCTGTACTGCTCCCTAATTGAATAGATTTCCAGTTTTTTTTTCAATATCTACTACTACTCACGGACTACTCTTCTCATCAAATGCTGAAGTCTCTATTTAGGGATTTAACTTCCACCACACTGAGTGGTTTTGGCTCCTCTCATACTAATACAGGTGGGAGGGAGGCCAAATCATTCAGCATTCTTAAGTGATGAGAGGATATTTCACTTACCAGGGTTGATTCCAAAAACTCCATATATAGGTTACCAATGACAGGGCTCAGGATGTTGCCCAAGGTTTAAGATTTTTGTTGCTAGTGTTTTATCTTTTATTATTTTACTAAAAGTGGTCTTAAGTTTGTGATTAATATATATTATATATATATATATATATATATATATATATATATATATATATATATATATATATATATATATATATATATATATGTATATACAGCTTTTATATAGGAATATGAACATCCGCATGCGCTTCCATATCAGGATGTGGAACATGAAAAATCCGCATCCGCATCCGAGGATTTGAGAAAATAGACATCCGCACTTATATCTGCATCCACAGCAGAGATATTAAAAATCTAACATCCGATAACATATATATATATATATATATATATATATATATATATATATATATATATATATATATATATATATATATATATACATATATATATATATATATATATATATATATATATATATATATATATATATATATATATATATATATATATATATATATATATATATATATATATATATATATATATATATATATATATATCAATTTAATTAATGTTTAAGAATCTAAGCCTTTAAGTGTGCAAATCTGGGTCTATTCACAGTTACATTTACCTTTAACTCTATGTTCTATATTTAAGGAACGAACTTACGTAACAAATTTTCATTCTCTCCCTTGTTGAATAATAGAAAAATTAATTTCTGTCGTATTTTCCAATCATTGCATAGAACAATGAAAGTAAATAGAACTTTCTTTCAAATCAATTGTGTCGCAAAATAAATTACGCTGTTTATAAATAATTTATGATAGCATAATGGTTTCTTGTATGATATTAAATATATATATTACAGATGGTATCCGCATCAGCAATTTCAAAAATTATAATTCTGCATCTGCACTTGACGAAAATGAAAATTCTATATCCGCATCCGTATCCACATCCGCACCCGCAATGAGAAAATATGACATCCGAATCCATCCACCACTATATATATATATATATATATATATATATATATATATATATATATATATATATATATATATATATATATATATATATATATATATATATATATATATATATATATATTAGGAAAATTTGATCAAGAAAGAGGAATGAGTTACACAACTATTTTTGTTTGATGGAAAGAGAATGAAATAGGGCTAGCCCTATTAGAAAACGTTTTCCCATGATGTTACTAATATAAAATCAGGTAAGTGCATCAAAAAGAGGGTGGGGGTTACGCCACCCCTGGGGAACTTCACCTTCCCAAAATTATTCAAAAAAAAAAAAAAAAAAAAAGGTCATGGAATTAAGCTAAACCTTTTGGTTAATATTCCTCCATGATTTGACCATAAATTTGCTATGCTAATAACCTTGGAAAGGAGTGTAGGCGCAATGCAACTCTTTGTGAGTTCAAAACCCATCCTCCCCCAACAAAAAAGAGCAAGAAAAGAAAAAAAAGGAAAATAGTTCTTGACTCAACGAAATATCGAATAAAAAATAGTTTTTAACACAATTGCAACACTGAATTGTGGTTTTCAATTCTTCGGCATAATGCCTGTGTTAATGAAGTTCCATTGCTTGTAATATTTATAAAAAAATTTAAAGTAACAATAATATTAATAATAATGATGTTATTTAATTGCATAGTATAAGTAATACTTATACTATGTTAAGTTAATGCTAATAATAATAATATTAAGATAGAAAATAGATAAATAGATAGATTGATATATAGATATTATTTCTTACTTCAATCATAGCAAAATCGTAAAACAATTAAATAATTTCAAATAATTAAAATTAAATAATACAAAATAAAAGACACTCCAAAAAAAAATGGAGAAAGTAACCAAAGAAAAAAAATTCTTTCAAGCTGAAAATTTTTATTCTTCCAGTTTATCCAATAACAGAAAATCGAATGGAATTATAATTTTTTATATATTTTTTATTTTATTTCATTTTATTTATTTATTTTTTTGGCAATTTACCCGAGACTGCTCAGACAATTTGAAATCAGGTGGTGGTGAATTAGGCAGTATATACTACAGTTGTACAAAAAATTAATATATGATTATCACTCTTGAATAGAATAAATCTATAACATTCACATGCCTTATTTGGAACTGCCTAACATTAGGTCAGCATATATATATATATATATATATATATATATATATATATATATATATATATATATATATATATATATATATATATATATATATATATATATATATATATATATATATATATATATATATATATAACTCATATATTAATGAAAAGGGTTAATAAGAAATAAAACTAAATTATAAAATTTTTAAATTTTTTAATTTAAAAAATTATATATTTTAATAATTACATTTCACCGAAAAAATTTCTATTTAATTATTTTTTAATTTTTAAAAATTTTTTTTTTTTTTTTTTTTTTTTAATTTTTTAGTTTGAAATTTATTTATTAAATAAATTTCAAAACCTTGAATATATATATTATATATATATATACTATATATATATATATATATATATATATATATATATATATATATATATATATATATATATATATATATATATATATATATATATATATATATATATATATATATATATATATATATATATATATATATATATATATATATATATATATATATATATATATATATATATATATATATATATATATATATATATATATATATATATTATATATATATATATATATATATATATATATATATATATATATATATATATATATATATATATATATATATATATATATATATATATATATATATATATATATATATATATATATATATATATATATATATATATATATATATATATATATATATATATATATATATATAAGAAGGCGTACGATCCTGATGGTATTCCTCCTGTGGTTCTCAAAACTGGTTCTTCCGAATTTGCACCTTGCCTTGGAAACTATTTAGTCTCTGTCTTTCTACTTCAACCTTCCCTTCTTGCTAGAAACTTGCGCTCATTCAGCCTGTGCCGAAGAAGGGGGATCCCTCACAACCCTCTAATTATCGTCCTATTTCTTTAACCTCCGATCTTTCGAAAGTTTTCGACTCTATCCTAACAGGAAGATTTGGAAACACCTCAATTTTTCTAATCTTATCTCTGATCGCCAGAATGGCTTTCGTGTGAAAGGCTCTACTGGTGATCTTCTTTCCCTTCTGTCTGACTCTTGGTCTTCCACTCTTCGGCATTTCGGTGAATCTTTTGCTGTCGCGCTGGACATATTGAAAGCTTTCGATAGAGTCTGCACAAACCTTTGATTTCCAAACTTCCCTCTCTCAATATCTATCCTTCTCTCTGATTTCCTTTCTTGTCGTTCTATAACAGCTGTTGTAGAAGGCCACTGTTCATCCTTTAAATCTATTAATAGTGGTGTCCCTTCAAGGTTCTGTCATATCCACAACACTTTATCTATTTTCTCTGTTACTTCATCTCCTATGCATCTATCCACTCCATTGCCGAAAACTCCACTCTTCATTCTTAATTTCAATTTAAAAGGCACTCCTCCCAACATCAGTTAATAGATGAAAGGAGGGCAGCCTTGGAGCAAATGACCTGTGATCTTTCTCGCATTTCAAATTATGGCAGAAAAAAACATTGTTGTTTTCAATGACTCAAAAACTCAATTTCTCTATCTTTCCACTCGACACAATCTTCCACAAAACTATATCTTCTTCGAATACACACACACAAAATTTCATCTCTCCTTTTAATATTCTTGGTATTTCTTTTTCTCGTGATCTTTCTTGGAAAGATCACATTATTTCTCTCTCTAAACAAGCTTTTAAGAGGTTAGGTGTTCTGAGGTAGCTTCAGAATTTCTTCACTACACCTCAGTTGCTTCCTCGTTATAGGGGTGTTGTTCGCATCTGTATGGAGTATGCCCTACACATCTGGGGTTGTTCCACTCATACAGCTCTCCATAAAAAGGTGGAGTCTAGGGATTTTCGTCTTATCAACTCTTCTGCTATCACTAATTCTCTCGTTGTCTCTTTTTTCCCATCGACCACTATATATATATATATATATATATATATATATATATATATATATATATATATATATATATATATATATATATATATATATATATATTGACCTTTTATATTGACCCGATTTCTGGATTGCTCCCTAACTCTGCATGGTGGCAACTTTGTAGGCTCCGACCTTTGCCCACCATATAATATATATATATATATATATATATATATATATATATATATATATATATATATATATATATATATATATATATATATATATATATATATATATATATATATATATATATATATATATATATATTAACCCTAATCCTTTGCGCACATACCCTGGATTTGCTGTTCTTTCCCCCATCAGGATCACTCGTGAAAGCCTATGATCTTTCGACTGAATACACCTACATTGAGCTACTATTCGCATCATTAGTTTACCATGACCCTTTTAAATGGATGTGGTATTCTCCAATTTTTCTGTGAACACGCCTAAAAGACTTATGTACCAAGGCTTGATGGTGACACTCACTTACGTGTCTGAGTTCTTAGAGTGAGAAATATACATAAATATTTTACCTTACTGTTGAAATGACCTCTCGAAGAAAGATGTTTACTATGTTTGTAAGTTGGAAAGCAAGGTGAATAACATATTTGAGATAATGATCATGACACTTGTAGGAAGGTACATAACAGAATTTGAATTCTGCAAATATTTTCTGTGGTAAATGGAAAAAATTCCAGATGTAAGAGCTGAAAAACCAAGTTGTCAGAAAATATAAATGTGAAACTACGCGGTCAAGAGAAATTCAGAATGGTGGACAAAAGAGGTTATAGATTCATGATGCCTTAGTGTCATAACGCAACAGTATCAGGGCTGGGAGTGCATGACAGTAGCAGGGGTGTGTGTGTGCATGAGTGATGGATGAGTCCTCAAACTCTTTACATATTTCAGTGAATAAACTTAAAGATAAATTTGAATAATTAAGAATTTTCTACAAATTTTTTTATGAATAAAGTTTTTATGAATTTTATATGAAATAATAGTTTATTCAAGTAAATTTTTTTCTTTTACCTTTTTTATTCTCCAAAATTAATTTTTTTTTTAGCAAATATTTTAGTTGAAAATAAAATTTGCAAAAAATATAGCGTGAATAGTGAAATAAATATAAAATGCAAAAGGAGATAGTTTAAGGTAAATTTTAAGCATCCTATCTTAAAAAGTAAACGGGATGAAGATTCTGGTAGATGTATACGGAATCATGGTGCCATTAAAGATATAGATAGAGTCATGAAATAGAAATTACATGTTATAATACCGTCAATGACGTCTTTGCATGTATAAAATCATATGGTATTGATTTCTTATGAAATTAGGATTTTTTTATTCATAAATACAATAATTGTTGTCATAGTGACGTTGCGGATATAAACAGTTGGTTCAGATACTGAAAACACGTGAATGTGTTACATGGTAAAAAAAATGTAAGTAAATGAAATGAGTCGGAAACAGAAAATATCAGGAATTCGTATATGATGTTTACGATACTTTCAGAAAAATGAAAAGGTAATTTGGAGAAATATTAAAAATATACGTCCTGATAATGAGTTGTGATTTTTAATCTATTATAATAGTGTAATGAGTATAAAAATGCTAGATTCCCTTACTTGTGATGTAATAATTTAAAAATGAGAGCAAGTGGAGGAATAAATAATACCTTCTAATAGATTTGGTGATGATAGGATATATGTAATGACACTGCTGAAGTGATATGTGCATTCATTCAAAGAATATGAGTTCGAAACCTGAATGGAGAGGATTCTGATTAGAAATTACAGAGAAAAAGGTGCTTCTTAAAAAGAAATGATTGGTGATGATTTGTTTGTTCAACGTATATCATAACTGAGGACTGCAATCTTTGATCATACAAAAGAAGGAAATTTCAGCGTAATATGACTTAATAATATAAAGAAAAATAATATAATTTAAATGAATGGAATATGTCTTCATTCTATTATATGTTTGCTTACGCCACATACATGAAAATCGGATTCAGATATTATGGATACCTGATTATTTTACGAAATGGAAAATGCTTTATATAATATATAAAAATGATAGGAGTATGTAATCATCCTGTTAGGTATATTTATATATATATATATATATATATATATATATATATATATATATATATATATATATATATATATATATATATATATATATATATATATATATATATATATATATATATATATATATATATATATATATATATATATATATATATATATATATATATATATATATATATATATATATATATATATATATATATATATATATATATATATATATATATATATATATATATATATATATATATATATATATATATATATATATATATATATATATATATATATATATATATATATATATATATATATATATATATATATATATATATATATATATATATATATATATATATATATATATATATATATATATTATATATATATATATATATATATATATATATATATATATATATATATATATATATATATATATATATATATATATATATATATATATACTATATATATATATATATATATATATATATATATATATATATATATATATATATATATATATATATATATATATATATATATATATATATATATATATATATATATATATATATATATATATATATATATATATATATATATATATATATATATATATATATATATATATATATATATATATATATATATATATATATATATATATATATATATATATATATATATATATATATATATATATATATATATATATATATATATATATATATATATATATATATTATATATATATATATATATATATATATATATATATATATATATATATATATATATATATATATATATATATATATATATATATATATATATATATATATATATATATATATATATATATATATATATATATATATATATATATATATATATATATATATATATATATATATATATATATATATATATATATATATATATATATATATATATATATATATATATATATATATATATATATATATATATATATATATATATATTATATATATATTTCATGAAAGAAATTTATTACTAACAGAGAAAAATAAAGGAAATATTTTGTAAAAGAATTCAGAGTTGAAGTTATGTAAATGTTTGCTTACGAATAATGGTATCACTTATTGAAGAAAATAAAGAGTTCCATGTCTTGAAATTGAGATTATGACTTGAAACATAAAACGTTGTTTTGGTTCGGGGAGTGGTTTGATGCCATGAATATCTGACTGACGTAGAAACCATTCATGGGAAATCAGAAACTGCGAGGACATGAATAAACCTCTTATAGCTGTTTAATTGTTTGGAATAGAGTAAATGAGCCATTAACTTCTGCATCTGTGAGGATGTGATAATATCAAGAAAGACGTCATACTCATGAAATTTGGACAATGTACGGTAAGGTATATTTATTATGTAATAAAAATAAATGTATATGTAATTATCGTGTAATGTGAAAGTATAATTTTATAAATATAATACCAAAAAGGATGATGAAAAAGAAGTCGTAGAAAGACATTACAAGTAAAATCAGGTACAAACACTCTGAGTATTCTAATAATGATGTATGAAAAGAATTTACATGTAGTTTTGGTATTTTATGTTTGATTCCAAGTTTACGACAGATCTTTCTTTGAAATTTCTCCCAGGAAATATATTCAACTCTGTCTCTCTTGTGAATTAAAATAATTTTATTACAAATATATGATAAAGGCAGGTGTGAAGTTATTCATGATATTAAAGTAGTTTAAGATATAGGCCATGGAACGTGTTGATGAATACGAAGTCACGTGATGACATCATGAGTGAAGGAAAAAAATGCCTTCTTTGAAGAAGGTGAACGTTTTAAATTTTAAGATTGATCCAAGGGATCGAAGATGAAATATCAGGATGGCGATGAAGAACCACATGATCAAAATTCAAGAAGAACAACAAAAATCAGTATTGTATAAAAATTTCCTGATGGGTGATAGATAATCGCACAGAGTTTAGCTAACAAACTTATAGAAATTGCATGTGCGCGCCTAGGTATGTATATAAGTTAAATGATTTTTGTACAATCATAGTCTAAACCCATTGTTTATATAACTGATTCATTTCCTCGCAGTCACGCAAGTTATCCAGATAAAAGAAAAATATGTAATGAATAAAAATGATAAAGATATTTATTATCAGAGATACCTTGCATAATCTTTGAAAGAGAGACATGAGATAAAGAAAATTGAGATAGTAAGAATAAAATTGATTCTAATGTATATAAAAATAGGTAAATTCAAAAGGGGAGAAATTGTGTTAGGGCTTCCATGGCTGGTGGGATGATTTGGAACTTGGAAAATAAGCTGATGAAGGGTTGTTCAAAGGAATATAAACTTCAAATTATTTTAATGACAGGACTTTGGCAGAGAACGGAATGAATTTAAAATAGAGAGAGAGAGAGAGAGAGAGAGAGAGAGAGAGAGAGAGAGAGAGAGAGAGAGAGAGAGAGAGAGAAAGAGAGGAGAGGGAACATCATAATATTTAAATATTAAGAAATGAGTACGTGCATATGCATATATTTGTTCATTTAAATAACGGAGGGTGTGTAGGTGTGTGCATGCGTCTATGTATGTGTGCATTTGTTTGCGCGTGTATGAGTGTGTGTTTTCAGAAGAATGAGCGTTTATACGCTTTACATGATTCAGTGCATGAAATATTCACATAAATTAAAGAAAAATCTTTTTGAAATTTTTTTTAAAAAAAATAAATAAAGTTCGAAAAATTTCTACTTCAGAAAAAAATTACTCAAGACAAAAAAAATTGTTCCAGGAAAAAAAATTTCTTGGGGAAAAATAAAGTTCAGAAAAATAATTACGAAAGACGGAAAATATAAATACAGAGTTGTTTATTCATGACGCCACTTGGAAAAGAAAATTAGGTTTTGATACGAAAGCATTATCAAAGACTTGCGGATACAAGATCGTTACATCATACAGCGGAATATGGAATTGATGCGTTGTCTACTCGTGTGTAAGTGCATGCGTTCGGGCTGAGTTATTCCGCGCCAACCCATGCCCGCAGCAACTGCTCGAGCTTCTGAGCTCCAGAAGGTGCCTCCGTGGGTAGGGCACCGGTTGATACATCCCACTCTTTCGGAATCAATGTCACGTGATGCTAATGCTTTTATAATACGGTATATATATATATATATATATATATATATATATATATATATATATATATATATATATATATATATATATATATATATATATATATATATATATATATATATTTGTTTATTTATTTATATATTTATATATTTATATAATTTAATAATATAAATAATAATAATAATAATAATAATAATAATAATAATAATAATAATAATAATAATTGTAATAACACAAAGAAATTTATTTTGTGATAGTAGTTATATAAATTTATATAAAATATTATTTAATGGCAGTGATTATATAAATATTATATAATATATTAGGTAACAAATTCGTTGAGTAAAATCGATTACGTAAAGGCACGATTACACTAGGCAAGTTTACAATCCAACAAGTAGCGAGTTTACTAGCATCACGTAAACCAGCCCAGTGTAATATAACCCAGGGACTAAACTAGCTAACTCACTACTAGCTGCTGAAAACTTGAGCACCCAGCTACTTTACAATCAACTCGCTGATTGTTCAATCGATGACTCACACACAAGAATATCAAATGCTACAAACAATGAAAACATAGAATAAACACTGTGAGTGAGGAGACTAAGTTTGTAATTTAATTTGAAACTAGATGCGCAAATGATTGTTCAATTTTTCATTTTAAAATTTAAATATTCGGAATTTTTAAGGTTATTTTTTTCATACGTTTCCAAAAATTTAATAATATCATTGCTATTCCACTTTGACATTTATTTTAAAATTCTAAATAGGCTTACCAAGAAGTGGAAACACTCGAAACGAAGAATATAAATTACGAGATTATTGATGAATCGGAATAGCGAGTGGCGAGTTTACTAGCCCAGAGTAATCAAGTACTCTCTCATTCACCTGTTTATAAATTCTTTACTCGCTGATTTATAAACTAGCTCAGTGTAGTCGAGTTTTGAGAGTGATTATATAATCAATAAGGTAATCAAATATTTCAAGTCACAAAAAAAATTCGATGAATAAATGAAAAAAGTTTACGTAAATTGAACAAATTTTTTCTAAGGAATGAATCAATTTGGTTCATTGGTAACTTCATAGTTTTAAATACTTGAAGACCAGCGTTCGAATCTCGGCCTCTATAGTTTTGGAAGTTTGATTTTCATTCAGTAGATGACACTAAAATGAAAGTCAAGAAAAGGAAGGAAAAATTTAAAACCAGGTTATCAAATTCAAGATTGCGAAAACCACGTAGTCAATTCTAAGATGGTGGAAAAGCCACGTGGTCAAAAATCAATATGGCGGACGGATGATGCCATAGTGTGAAGATGATCTAGTGCCGTGAGTCACAGGGTCAGGCAGGTGTGTGTGCGTCATCACTGAGGGTAGAACAGTGCAAAGTTTCCAATGGTCTCTTCAATTGCGTTTTACCCTCAGTGTCTTCTGTCGCGAACACCGGCACTCCCCTCGTCCCGAAGTG
>SEYY01012292.1:0-12500 GCA_009176605.1 Armadillidium nasatum | reverse complement strand
TTTGACTCTAGAATCCTGATCGTACACCAATGATTCATCGCTATTTATGACTATGGACAGTAAGTTAGGGTCACCGTGTACTTTATGTTGCTAATCATTTCACGATGAGTTCGATGACATTGATGGTTGTTCAAGAAACGAGGAACAACACATTTGCAATTCACCTCAATTTCTTTCATCTAATAGAATACGTTGGCATGCCTTGTATGACAGGCCAACAAATTTCGTGAATGTTCTCTCTCTGCAAAGATAACTTCATGTACTTAAAAGATTATTTCCAGAGTTATAAATAACTGTCTACTCGAATGTTTGTTATCTTCAGCCGATTTTTACCCCTTTTTGGAACATTTCAACCACATAAATATTCTTTCTTAATTTAATGTTACTCACCAAAAGCCTGTTTTACCATCTGGTGGGGCTCAGTAACAAGTTTTTTGATCTTATAACAAAATTTAAATACATTTTTACTCTTTAACATCAGCTATTTCGAAATTCTCAGATTCAAGATTTTTCAAGAAAACTACCGAAATCCGAAAACACATTCACTTATTCACACTCCAATTGCCAGACTAACTGTTGAATATTGCGTTAAGGAGACAGTTAGCAGTGAAAGTTCGTACAAGCTGCTAGATTGAGTGCAAAATTCAAATTATCTAAAATTTTGGGTAACACATTTTATTATAATTCTTATATATTAGTCTTGAAAATAATCTTGATAAATAAATCGTGTTGTGTGTTCTATTGCTTTATTTTTTTAAATGATGTCCAATTGGGTTACTTTGCTATGTGTTCGGTGTGCTGAATAGAATTGGTACTTACTATTTCGTCGTTTTAATCCTGGGATATTATCTGCAAGAGAAACGTTGCCTAAATGATCCAGTTGATACGTGTATAATTTAACATCAGGATCACTTGCAAAGAAGTTTGCCATTATATTATGACACACCTTATACATTCTGTCGGTTTGCATCTGCAAAAATTATTATTATTATTATTATTATTATTATTATTATTATTATTATTATTATTATTATTATTATTATTATTATTATTATTATTATTATTATTTAGGAATCCAAAATTAACTTTAGTTTTAATATGTTTTACATTTCTCTTCCAATCAAATTCCCTGAAAATTCTTCTAATTTGCACTTAATTTTCTTAATATAATTCCTGAGGATAATTTAAAGGAAAAAGTAAGAAGCATAATTATATTCATTTTCTTTACTGTAATATATTAAATTTCTTTTTTGTTTTCACTCTAACAACCTAATAAATACCACTACTCTTCGAAATAGTATTTATTCTATTTCTCTTCCTGTAACCGTTAAAGCACACATACTTATCCACTAATAAAGACATGAATAAAAAAAAAAAAACTTTAGTTTTACTGAGGTTAAAGGTACTTCACCATAGCAATATTATTTAACAAAATAACATTTGCATAATTATTATTATTATTATTATTATTATTATTATTATTATTATTATTATTATTATTATTATTATTATTATTATTATTATTATTATTATTATTATTATTATTATTATTATTATTATTATTATTATTATCGTTATTATTATTCAAACGAATTTGTTTAAACAAATATATCCAAATGTATGAATTGAAAAAAAAGATTGAAAATAGTACAATTCTTATAGCTAAATATTAAAATTTCTTCTGTTTTCTTTTAGCAACTCGTCTTAAAATCACATGCATTTGAAATGCGAAAGCAGTATTTAACTCATTTGCCTTTTAGCAATTGTAGAAACACAAATACTAACACTCATATAAATATGTTAATAAGCAAAACTTTAGTTTTACAGAAGCTAGAAATACTTAATACAAAATATTTGACAATAAACAAAAGAGTTGCACACAATTTTTCTTTTTGTTAACATAAAAACTATCTCTAATACCAAATAACACAGTCAGTCAGTAAAACTAGCTTTTCAAAAACAAAAAAATGCAAAAATATTTGACAAGATAGGTTACACTAATAGTATAATAATTAAAACAAAGTTTCCAGACTGTAACGTACAAGTTAAAACTTATCACTGAATAAGCTTCTACAGTAAGCAATGTCAATGTGGTTGCTGCTCTTAAGCTGTAATTAGAGATAGCTGTAAATTGAGAGAAACTAAACCCTAGATCTACAGAATGATTTATTAAGGGAACAAAAATTTACCAGAGCCAGTGTTGCAGTCTAGCATAAGTTTCTAACATAAGCCATTGGTGGTGGTAGCCACTGAAATCATCCAAAGTGCTGATTTCATAAAAATGAGTAGAGGAAAAATAAGCTCTATTTTGGAGCTTAGGTAAACGAAGAATTAAGGATAGTCAGTAGAGTTAAAAGATATAAGCAGAACAAAAGCTTTAGTTCTAAATTGGCCAGAATTCCTAAATCAAATGGTGAAAAATTTGGAAGACTCCAAATTAAAGGAAAAGGAAGCATATTCGCAAGCACTGCCATTGGCTAAAATTTGGGGATATAGACAGTCAGAGGGAACAGAGAAATGTTTATCGTCGGAATAATCAAGTACTGAGATTCTAGAAGATGAGAGCTAGTATAAAAATGAGGAAATTAAAATAAAGACAGAATATTTTCGTTCCCTAATGAAAGCTAGAAGTAATGTAAAGGTTACATAAAATCGTCCTCAGATGGAGAGGAGAAAGGAAAGAGAGTCTTTGATTGAATGCCGCCCTCGAAGAATCACCGGTGCAGAATTATATTTCTATTTTCTTAAAAAATAATATTCTAAAGAGAACAAAAAATTCGAGAGCGTGTTTGTAATCTTGCAGGGTTCATGTGAAAATGGGAAGATGGGTTCGGGAAGGGTGGTGTGTGATTGACCATTAAATTGTTCAATAAACAATTCAATATATGGTCGAAAAAACATCAGAGAAAATCTGTAAAACTGAAGCTCGTATACGAGGAATCAGATAACAACGATGAGAAGAATATATATATATATATATATATATATATATATATATATATATATATATATATATATATATATATATATATATATATATATATATATATATATATATATATATATATATATATATATATATATATATATATACCTCAGTAATTTGTAGCCAGTCCTCGTCTGTCGTTGTTAAGTTCTCTCTTTGAAGATATAATTGATAAACCTTTTTAGTTAATTCTAAAGGATTTTTTTCGTTTTCAAACATTAATGTAATAGGTCCAAATTTCTCAAAGTTTTTATTGATATTTTCTCTTCTTTTTGGGATTAAATAATCAACTGAAATGAATAGAAAGAGAAACAAATTTTTAGTCTGAAAGTGTTAAAGGATATTCACTTATTTACGTACACCACTACTTCATCTGATTATATATATAAATATATATACATATATATATATATACTTATATATATATATATATATATATATATATATATATATATATATATATATATATATATATATATATATAATATATATATATATATATATATATATATATATATATATAGACTAGATGATGTAAGCTTAGAAATAAAAAAAGGCACGTCACATGGTATATAATCTTTTGTGGAAGTGTCATCACACACAGCCTGATAAAGCGTCACGCAAACGTAAAAAACCATCTTACTATAATAAGAAGAAAAGATAGTTCGCAGAATTTGTCGCACGCCTGACATTTGAAAAAATACTAAAGAAAACGAATTTAATAAAAAATATAATATATATATATATATATATATATATATATATATATATATATATATATATATATATATATATATATATATATATATATATATATATATATATATATATATATATATATATATATATATATATATATATATATATATATATATATATATATATATATATATATATATATATATAATATATATATATATATATATATATATATATATATATATATATATATATATAATATATATTATATATAATATAGAGAATGAAATAGAATGGAGAGAAGATGAGAGAGAGAGAGAGAGAGAGAGAGAGAGAGAGAGAGAGAGAGAGAGAGAGAGAGAGAGAGAGAGAGAGAGAGATTTTTATTACCGTTTGAATAAGAAAGCTTAGCCCTTTGTTCACATTTTTAAAGATTTTTACACTCGAATCATTAGCAAATATTAGTATAATTAATTTAAGCAATTAATTCTAAAACAAGCTTATGAATTTGGTGAAAAAAAATTAATTTAAATAAAAATAATCGATACAATAATAATTTTAGTACTTGAAAAATAGCTTTGAAAGTGCCCAAAATATTAAGTCTGAAGCTTTGTGATTTTTTACAGCTTTAGTTCCAGAAATATTCGTTGCACCTTGACACTTCAATGAATCTACCTAAGGCAATCATTAATGAAAGAAGCACGTTTGCGTAAACTCTTTATTAGTGTCATCTATTCCTATATATTTTATGATACTTCGAAAGAAAGAAGAAAAGGAAGGATTTTTAAATTCATAATTACAGAAATTGATTGTGAGGAATTTTACAGTGGTACCATATATTAAATGCTTCACTGTAGTAATGGAATTCAGAATTTTTATACAAATTTCATAAACGACGTAAAAAATAATGTTAAATATTTTTCTTTTCTTTCCTTATTGATAATTTCTAATTCTTCTTAAAGAGAGTTCCGTTAAAGCACCGAAATCTTCGCTCTACTACTAACAACACTTTTCTTCATATTCGAAAGGATTTTAAGTGAACTTTTCACACTACTTTTACTTCTTTACCTTTCACTTTGTAATCTCAACTTTTAAGAAACTTCCCCATGGCAAATTCGTCAACAATTTGGGAGTATTTTATCTTTTTCTTTTAATTAAATTATATTTATAGCGTCTTAACTTCTTTTCTTTTCTACAATTAATTAAAAAAATATAATATATTTTCTTTTTTTTTTTTTCTTTTTTTTTTATGACAACAGCTTCAAAAATTTCATAGATTTATTTTGAGTATTGGTAGTCACTTCTAATTTATCTCGCATTTTGAAAAGTTTTTGAAAATCATTTTATATTTTTCAGATTATATTTAAATTTGTTCCTTGAGTAATTATTGTTTTTGGCATTTAATGAGTAAAAGAATGACACTTTATCAGTTAGAGCATATAGAAATACTTATTTCCTTAATGTATGTATAAAAACCATCATATTTAATAGAATAATAATAATAATAATAATAATTATAATAATATAATATATATTATTATTATTATTATTATTATTATTATTATTATTATTATTATTATTATTATTATTATTATTATTATTATTATTATTATTATTATTATTATTATTATTATTACGTGGGAAACATTATTCTTTTCCTCTTTTCATATTTTTAATTATTATTTCACTATTTTTCAATTTCGATAAAACAATCTTCATATCAGTCAAAATATTTTTTCTTTATATTAATTTAATAAAAATCACTCATATTTATTAAATGCAAGTCTATCTTTTATTTATTAAAGCAAATTATACTTTTTTCCTTTTACTATGTTTCTTTATTATAATTACATTTACTTTTTTTTTCTTCTCTTTTTTCATTATTTCAATCTTCTTCCATCTCTTTAATTTTTATTGCCAAAACTAGTCGCATTCATTTCTTCTCTTCTTCTCAAGAATTCTCTCTCTCTCTCTCTCTCTCTCTCTCTCTCTCTCTCTCTCTCTCTCTCTCTCTCTCTCTCTCTCTCTCTCTCTATCTATCTATCTATCTATCTATCTATCTATCTATCTATCTATCTATCTATCTATCTATCTCTCTCTCTCCATAATTTCTAAGGAACAGAAATGGCTCATATTTATATCTACTCTATTAAAATAAGGTTAAGTAGAAGTAAAAAATAACTTTGCATTTTTAGTCTACTTACACACAGAATAAAATCCTCCTTCATGTTTAGTAATGCCTGCAATGATATCAACTTTGTTGTATATTCCTTTTTTCATCAGCAATTCTGGAACTTCACTGATAAATACTCCATCTACTCTTGGTAACGTATAAACAGGTCCACTTCCTAAAATCTATATATTATAATATATATATATATATATATATATATATATATATATATATATATATATATATATATATAATATATATATATATATATATATATATATATATATATATATATATATATATATTATATATATATATATATATATATATATATATATTATATATATATATATATATATATATATATATATATATATATATATATAGGAGACTAAAAAACACTTTAAAAAATGAGAAATAAGGGAATCTAGGAAACACTTTAAAAAATGAGAAAATCTTACGAAAATTACTTTGAATAATTTTTTTTTTTTAGTTTGTAACCAACAATTCTTTTCGTTGTTGAATAGAAGAGTAATTAATAGTGGCTCGTTTTCAAAATATCACTTTACATTGATTTTAACGAGATACTTTGAACTCTTTGTTTAATTTAAGCACAAAAAGTAAATATGGAAGAATTATGGTTTTTGCTAGTGGAGAAAAAAATTGAACATTCAAATTGCGTTCGCACATCAGTAAAATAAAAACCTTACCAAGATTATATATATTTTGGCGAAATTAATAACGGTTATCTGGTTTGTATTCTACATCACTGAAGTTATAGTTAAAATTAAGTAACATATTATTGAGTTTGGTAAGTGATGAAAGATTATATTTTACTTCGTTATCGAGTATTCTTGAGGTCCATTGCTTATATTAATAAAATGTCCCTAATACTTGCAGATACATCTAAATTCCGACAGATCATTACTAACATTCCCCCCCACCCTTATTGTAAAATTTGAAGATAAAATTAATAACCTCCTCCTAAAATTACAAAAACAAAATCTTCTACTTAACCATTCCAGTCAACTCTTTACATCTGGTTCATCACCAGGCATTATGTACGGCAAACCCAAAACGCACAAACTTAATATCTCCATCAGCCCTATCCTCTCATTTATTAACACCCCCTCTTAAACCTTTGTAAATTTTTAATCCCTTACCTCGCAATCTTAACCAAAAACTCGTATACCCTCTCAGACTCTTTCACCTTTGTTAAATACATTCAATCCCTTCACTTCTCCCATTGTTATATGACTAGTTTTGATGTCGATGACCTCTTCAATTTCGACATTACCCTTAACTCCAATATACATAACCATTTAAAACAACCCTTCCAATTATTTAAACAACTTATATCTCTCTCCTTTAATGATACCATATTCACCTTCAATACAACAACAATTATTACCAACAAATAGATGGTATGCCTATGGGCTCACCCCTTGGTCCTACTTTCGCCAATATCTTCCTTTGTAACCACGAATCCTTATGGCTTAACTTCTGCCCCCAATCCTTCCGACCCTTAATATATAAACGTTACATCGATTGTTTTTTAATATTTAATAATAAAGAGCAATCAGACCCTTTTTCATTATATTAATCATAAACACCCTAATATTAAATTCTCCCGTGAAGATGAACACAACAGATCCCTCCCCCTTCTTGACATCATGGTAACACGCTCATTTAATGGCTTCACAACATCAATATATCGAAAACCAACTATTACCCTCATTGACCTAAATTTCCTCAGTTCCACCTCGTACGCTTTCACACACACAACCATCATTGGATATTTACATAGAACCTATAACATCTGTTCCTCTTGGTTGTATTTTCACCTTGTGCTCACATAACTAAAGAATTTTGTACTTTCAACTTCTTCCCCACTCATCTCATATATACTACTATATATAAATTCATTTATAATATCTATCGATCTCAATACTTACACCGACAGTTCCCAAACCACTTATACACCTCAAAACACCATACCTAGGTTTACTAACTCCTTCTCTTAACAAAGAACTCCATTTGCTTTTCCAGCGTTTCTTTCCTCAAATTAATCCACGCCTTATTGAAATAAACTTATTCTCCATAGCTTTATTCCTCTCATACAAGGACGTTCTCCCTTACTTGCTACGACCTTCGGTGGTATATAAGTTTACGTGCGCCGGATGTAGTTCCTGCTACGTGGGTCACACGCGCCTACAGCTTTAACTACGGGTCCACAAGCATAGGGGTATGTCCTTCTGCACTAATCTCCCTTTCTCAGCACCTGAACACTCCTGCCTCCATCCGCGAACACACAGAAACATATAATCATCCTTTCCGTTTCTCCGACTTTACCATTTTAAAATCTGCACCATCTGAATTCGATCGAAAATCCCTTAATTACTTTAAATTAAAAAACTAAAACCCTAACTCAATAAAACTCTTTTCTCCATCCCTCTCTTCATCTCATGACTCTCCGCCTACTCCCCACTTCGTACCCATACCCCATCCTATTACATCATTCATTTAACCAACTAAATCATAATCTACTCATATGTATTATTTCCTTATCCGCCTTTCAACTTAGAGTATCATTGTATTCACTCTGGTTTGTGTCTTATATAAATCCGTTTAATCTTATTGTATTGTATATACGAGTATGTTTTATTATATTATGTTCATAACTATTTTCCTTTTATTTTATTTAGCATTTATCTCATAACTGATAACTATATGTCTATTTTATTTTCTGCTCACATATTAATTATTGTTGAAAGTGTGCCTAGCTGTCCCGAAACGTCAAACTAACATTAAATTTGTTACCTTTAAATAGTAACAATATACTTTGTTTTTGTCAATAAATGTGAACAATTAATAACACTCAAGTATGCCTTTCTACGCATTGTTTGCAATCCTGTTTTTGCTATAAATAAGGTTCCCAAGGAACAAACCGATCTCTGATATATATATATATATATATATATATATATATATATATATATATATATATAATATATATATATATATATATATATATATATATATATATATATATATATATATATATATATATATATATATATATATATATATATATATATATATATATATATATATATATATATATATATATATATATATATACTTAATAATCATGTCAAGGAAACAATGTTAAATCTCACATTTGTTTTAGCCCCAGCTATTGTCAGATAATATGGGTGAACGGACTGCATGCATTCCAAATATTTTTCAGTACCAAGATCGATGGAACAATTAAATTCCCTTCCAGTTTCAATAGCGAATTTCCTATGGTTTTTCGTCACTGCCCAAGGACACAGTGAATTTCCTGACTGAATTATTGCCCGGTTAAAAAGACCTGAAAAATGAGATAGCTGGATATACATTTTTAAAATTATTTCTAATATATTAACGCTATGTTCATTCATTTATCAAACTGATATTTAAATTACCTAATTTCGTAGAAGAGTTAATCTGTTGATAAGAATTTAGCCAAAATTAAAGTATTTAAGTAAACCCCAGGAAATTTTCAACATAAGAGGCTATTTAAGAATATCTATTATCTGATTTGCCCAATATAACACAGTTAATTATATGGAAGTTTAATTCATTTCTGTTCAATACACTGATCAAGTTTTTTTTTTAAATTAAAGAAATATTTAAAATGAGAGAATATGATATCTATCATTTTTGGATTGCTGAACACGAAAATGATGCTAATATATGTTGATTGATTATCTCTTTTTTTCAAATGTAATTCAAAATAATTTAATGAAGTCGCCATAACCTGCCTATTTTATTCTTTGCTAAGTGCTTTCCATTTCGCCATCCAACGATAATCACATTTTACAGCGTTGTATTTCGATTTGTTACTGTACTCCACTATATGGTGATTTAGCTACTAGCCTTCTGTGATCTTATAGTTGGAAGAATCTTCATTATAAACAGACAGTGTACGTCTCGTTAAATTCCTGACTGCTGTTGTCAAATGATGGAATAAACATTTCTATCTTACTAAACAGTACGTCAGAATAAAACAGAAATATTGTCCGGAAGCTTAGGAACAGAAAATCCTTCGCTATGAAGATAAAGAAAATTGAATGCTTAAGGATAGGGAACATAAGTGTTGGTAATTTTATCATGGATACGTCTTTTTCATCTAGCACTCAATAAAGAAATACCAGTCAGTACTGCTAGCTCACTCCAAACTATGAGCATTCCAAATGGCATGCAACTCCATTTTATTGAGCTTGAATGACACCTAAAACTGCACGTGCCAGTTCAAGTTTTTATCATGCTCCCAAAGCTTACAACCAAAAGACAAGAAATATAACTATTTTACGGGTGAAGTAATTGAATACTTTCTTAAATGTCACTTCTTCTCAAAACATATCTGAAATTTTACAGGTTATTTACACCTGTTCGCGATATTTAGGAAAAAATATATGAAATAAAGTGGCAACTGAAACTATCGCAACACAATTCTCTTGAAAGAACTTGAAGGATAAACAACAACAACAACAACAACAACAACAACGCTTTCACTTTCAGAACTTGATAAAAACTGAAAATTATTATCAGGCAATTTATATATATATGTGCAACAACAACAGTCAATGTGTTGATATCTTTATATGAAAATTACGGCGGTCGATTACTGTAATATCAACTGTTATAGGTGGAGAATCAAATTTTATCGAAGAAAAACTAAATTCAGGACAATGCTGCAGCTCGAAAACTAGAGCTAAGCTGAAGAAAATAATCATTTTCGAAATCTGTGGGTTTAAATTAGTAAAGATTAGCTACTTTCATTTCCATAACATTTTAGGTGTTAGACAATGCTATTGAGAGGCTAATTTTTATAATTAAATAGATGATTAAAAAAATTTGCAAAAAAGAGTTTTTGTAAATAACGTCCAGTATACCAGATGATATTTATAACCTACTTACCTTTTGAACCTGGAGACAAAACTTGAAAATGAACTGATGCCCCTCCTGCGCTTTCCCCAAAGATAGTAATATTATTCGAATCCCCTCCGAAAGGTTCAATGTTTTCTTTGACCCATTTTAGTGCTAGTTGTTGATCTTTGAGGCCCATGTTTCCTGGTATTACAGAATCTTCCGTTGACAAAAATCCTGTCGATTAGGAGATTTTAAATATTAATTAACCTTTGTATTTTTATATTTGTTCAATATTTAATGCAACAGACTTTAAGTTTACAAACTCGCTATTGATTACCAAATATCCCAAGTCTATACTGGATAACAACAAGAACAATTTCTTTATTCATAAGAACATGAGGTTGATATTCTTTGGCTTCCCCACCTACAAAACCTCCACCATGAATATAGACCATAACTGGAAATTTTCTGTCAAGTTTATTAGGCTGAAAAAAAAGTTTAAAAAAATATAAAATTTTCAAGCTAATACCACCTCTTATGTGCAAAGTGTTTTTCTAATAGGGAGATTAAAGAAGAAACCCCATAAACAGACACCCAACTCAAAATTCTCAGGTGAGCACAGTCTGAAGTTTAGATTTAAAGTGATATTAAATTTAGAAGGAAAAACAGAAAGAAGAAAATTTCACACAATAGAGAAGGCCGAAAAGAGAAAAACAGCACACTGAGCAATTCTCGAGTTTCAATCTTCTCACATAAGTAATATAAAAGACTAAACCATTGTTGCAATAAGGTGGTAAAGGGAAACGAAACACAGTTTTTTCATTTCCTGGAAAACCTGCCATTATTTTATCTATAGAAATGAAAAAGGAAAGCATTTATAATATATATATATATATATATATATATATATATATATATATATATATATATATATATATATATATATATATATATTATTATTATATATTAATTATATATATATATTATATATTATATATATATATATATATATATATATATATATATATATATATATAATATATATATATATATAATTATTATTTATAAGAGGTGTCTGGAAAGAAGGAGACAAAATAGCGGACGAGCCTGGAGTTGCCTATTTCCACGCAAAATTAATGCGCAGACAATTCACCCTTTGTGCTACGAGGACTCCGTAAAGGTGGACAGTTCCCTCGAGCATTTGCTGCTGTAGTACATATAGAAAAGAGACAAGGCACCATCGTCACATAACATGGATAAATGGTCAAGTAAATCAGAAAGAGCGAAACAGTTTATAAGTCTTTTAGCCATTTACTCAATCCTGTCCTAGAGACGGGTAAAAACGAAGCTACCCCAGATATGAGAGCAGTATTTCATATAAGGGCTCATAAGGCCCTTGCATAATTGGAGTAACCGTGAAGAAAAAAATTCTCGCAGACTAAACAGAATTTCCAGTTTCTTTTGAGGCCGCCCTAGCAACCATAGTCATGTGAGGTTTCAAGACATTTTTTTATTTATGTGAAGGTCAAGGATATTTATATTGTCAACTGGAATTACGGGAGAAACATTGAAAGAAATAAAGTTAAATGTTTTTGAGAGGGAAATTTCTAGAAGTTGAGTTTTTAAAAAAGTTGAATTTCACAAGGTTGAGAGAGCTCCGTTGGGAAATTCTATCCAGATCAGCAAATCGGAAAGGTGAAGACGTGAGGCAACTCTAGATGCAAA
>SEYY01012291.1:10000-13021 GCA_009176605.1 Armadillidium nasatum | reverse complement strand
CACAGCTGCTCATCTAACCCTGTCCATTCATATGCCGATGACTCGACCCTCCATTCTTTCACTCATTTCAAATCTGCTCCCTATTTTTCATCTGGAGTTGCCTTTTCGACGATTCCATTCTTGCTGATCTGAATAGAATTTCCCAGTGAGATCATCTCAACCTTGTGAAATTTTACTCTTTAAAAACTCAACTTCTTGAAATCTCCCTCTCAAAGAAACTTAACTTTCTATTTCTTTCGATGGTTCTTCCGTTTTTCCTGTTGACAATATAAACACTTTGACCTTCGCATAAACAAAAAAAATGTCTTGGAAACCTCACATCACAATGGTTGCTAAGGCTGAATCAAAGAAGTTGGGAGTTAGGCTGCAAAAATCTTTTACTTCGCCAGTACTCCAATTATACAAGGCCCTCATATCTGGGGTAACCCAGGTTTCACCCGTCTTTTGGAGAGGGTTGTGTCAGAGGCTAAAAGGTTTATAAATTGTTCTACTCTTTCTAATTCACTTGACCCTTTTTTTTGCGACGTGACGCTGGTGCCTTATGTCTTTTCTATAGGTATTACAGCGGAAAATGCTCGAGGAAACTGACTACTTGTATACCTCAGCATTTACGACGGCCTTGTATCACGAGGGGGCATTGTCTGCACATAAATTTTGTGTGGACACAATCAACTCCAGGCTTCTCCGCTGTGATGCCTCCTCCTTTCCAGCCACCTCTATTTTGTGGAATTCTCTCTCATTTTCTGTTTCCTGCCGAATTTAATTCAATTACTTTAAAGCCCACGTATGTGCTCACCTACAAAATTTGCGTCTGGTGGAACTTGTAGGGCTTTTCTTATTCTCTTATTGATCTAACACCCCCTAATTGAATAGGGCTCTGCCCATGAGCGGTGGTGATATATATATATATATATATATATATATATATATATATATATATATATATATATATATATATATATATATATATATATATATATATATATATATATATACTCGAAAACATGTAGTTGTGTACCCATATTGTTGCTAAAATGCAATTGCATGCAATGTTGCATATCTTAAATACATTTTTAAAGAATAAATTTTTCGAGCCATCCAACGAGCTTGATGCATAGCCCCTGGAGGATGAATTTTTAAGCTCTGAGCCAAATCTCCACTCAAAAATATTAGCATAACTCAATAAACTCAAGGTTATCCCCTCATAATGCCTTTTTTTTAAAATCCTTATTAAGAAAGTTGAGCACTTCAATCAACTCCTTTTCTTTGAAAGGTTTTCAAGAGATCTTGATCAATGAGATAATTATTTTCATTAATGCCCTTCCATTTGTCTTGGAATGGTTTGAAAACTGTATTTCAGGACTGTTCATTACTTGTGGTATTTGCATTTAAATGCACTGCGTAAAACTAATTCATAAATATGATGGCGGTATGGAAAATACAATATATCTCTGTTTAATACAATAAATACAACGGCTCAATTGATGCGACAAGTATTTGATGCAGTTGTGTCACTACAAAGAATTTGAAACTTGTCTTCTATTTTCTAGTTTTTTTTATTGCATTTATTATCGCTCTGGACCTGTTCCCTACCTGAGGAGTTTAATAATTTTGTAACTCCAATTGCTGCTCATTTTCAGCATCCGTAATAACAAATTTAAGTCGTTCTTCTTTTGGGTTTCTGACATTTAAGGAATGTAAAAGTTTATCATCCCAGTGAAGTGTAACAAAATTTTGAATACTTTCTTGAAACACGGAAGTAATTTCTTTAGCACGATTCTTTCTTAGGTTTTGGCGAGCAAGTTGAGGTCGATAAATTTATAGAAAACTCATCAATATCGTGTCCTAGGGCTTCTGCTGCTGCCTGAAGGATATAAACATTTCTTATGCTCAAATTCCATCTGTCTATTGCAGTCGCTAACTTCGGTGTCATGATATTTTTACGTTTCTCGTCTTTCCACACTTTCTTCTGATGATTTTAGTTGAACTAGAGATCGTCGTATCTGTATCATACACTTGGAGAGCAGATATGATTGATGAAGTTACTTGATTTTCTCCTCTTCTTTTCTCTTGCTTTTTCTTCTTTTATTAAAAGATTTTATCTCAGTACCAGCTAAACAACCAGCCCATTCTGGTTTCCTCTGTCGAAGCAAGAAAATCTTATCAACTTCGATCGAATGAAGAGCATTTGCAAGGACTATATCAAAAAAATTATCTAAGTTATTTTCAAATTTTTTTTTCACGGTGTCAAAAGGTGTTTGAAGATTGTTTTTGCATTTTTTTTGTAGGTTTCTCCAGGTAGAATGCAAGTTTAGCAATTGTTTTACGCTATTGGTAAGAGATTTTGTCGGAATCCTTGTTTTCCCCGAAATATTTCGCATTCACTCAACTAAATTCGCACTTTCACTGAGTGTAAGCCTACCCTCTCGCATATTATAAAATAAGGATAATACTTGTCGATTTGATGGTAGTTTACCTCCAGTTATTTGGTGGTTCGCACGTCCAACTAAAAGTACGTGTGTATCATCACTTCGCAGTTGATGAAACATAATTTTAAGAATAATGTAGAGTCACTGAATGAAACGTATCCTTCAAAAGGACAATAAGAAACTTAGGATGAACTTTAGCGGAGTACGAAAATATGAGTTAAAAAAAAATATTAATTAACAACTCAGGTTGGCATGGGTTAACATCTTTCGGTAATGCTAAAATTAAACAGAACAAAGTTTTAGATGTAAGAGATTAAAAAAAATACGGCTCATTTATATATATATATATATTATATATATATATATATATATATATATATATATATATATATATATATATATATATATATATATATATTATATATATATTGCAAAAGGCAAAAAATGAAAGGCTTAGAAAGAAAAAGTATATTAGTAAAAGGTTTTTCAGAGCTACACGTAACGTTAACACATTTATAATCAGAAACTAAAAATGAAAGAAACGAATTTCAAATGCAACTTTTAATTACCTTCAAAATTGGAATTTCAAAAT
>SEYY01012290.1:0-13940 GCA_009176605.1 Armadillidium nasatum | reverse complement strand
TGATTATATTTGTTAACGTGATATTGAATTTTTTGAGTCAAAAGTTTAACAAATATTATAATTTTTACGCTTGTTATTTATAGTTATGCTTTTATTTCGAACATATTTAGATTTTTTTTTTTTTTTTTTTTTTTTTTTTTTGTCAGCTGTTTTGAGTATTTTATTTTTTTTTTTTTTTAGTTTACAGCTAAAATTTCCTCAATTTTTCTTTAATTTTAATTTATTTATGATATTTATGGTTTTTTTTATTACATTAATTTTTAACATTGCGGAAATCCGCAACTGCGCAGCAGTTAGACAAATTTACATTATTTATTTCTTATTTACATAATATTAAACTGTAAATCTCTAATTTCTGGGCTGAATCTGCATTTTCGCTTCCCTGGTGGGTTTCAAGTAGGTCTCCGCTATTTTCCGTAGATAAATTAATTAATATATTAAAAACTAAAGAGATGAACCATTAAAACTGTGAGGAAAGATTAAATACTTTCAAATTGAAAATTTTAATTAATAATACCAATACTAAAATTTTAATTAACCATTTAAAGAATTTGTAATAAAAATTTTACTTTTTTTTAAAAAAAAAAATTTAAATTTTTTAATTTAAAATTCGACTTCGTTCTTTTGGAAAAAAAAAAAAAAAAAAAAAAATTCGAAAAAAAAAAAAAATAAAAAAATACATTCTGTTTATATTACTGTATAATTATATTTCCTGACCAATGAATTTTGATGTCTGCACCGTTGAATCATAAGAAGAAGAAGAAGAAGAAGAAGAAGAAGAAGAAGAAAAAGAAGAAAGAAAAGAAAAGAAAGAGAAGAAGAAGAAGAAGAGAGAAGAACCACCACCACTTTTGCGTGGTGGCTAGGGGATAAAATTCACCCCTCTCATTCCTCTTTCCTGTTTGGAAAATATGTCCGCAGCCTTACGCCACCCTGCAAGAATGCTCTATATACGAGTATTGCTATATATATATATATATATATATATATATATATATATATATATATATATATATATATATATATATATATATATATATATATATATATATATATATATATATATATATATATATATATATATATATATATATATATATATATATAGACACTTTGGGACCATGACGCCTTTGGCATGAAAGACTTTCTTGGTTCTTTGTCTCTAAAAGAAGAAGAAGTTAGAACATTTTCAGCTTCTTTGTCGTCAGTTTGGTGTAAATTGGACGGCGTTAAATCCTGGAAGCATTGAAGTCAAATTCAAACTCATTTCAGAGGACTTCGAAGTTAGTTATATATATATATATATATATATATATATATATATATATATATATATATATATATATATATATATATATATATATATATATATATATATATATATATATATATATAATTATAATTTTATTAACTGCTAGTGATGTTATAATTTCGAGGAATCGAACCCGGGCCCAAAAGATGGAAGTCCGTTTTGTTGACCACTATTCCACTGATGGTTCAAAAGGAAATAATCCAGAACTTCTACTGACATATCTCGCCTAGTGAAAAGTCCCTTCATATATTATATAATATATATATATATATATATATATATATATATATATATATATATATATATATATATATATATATATATATATATATATATATATATATATATATATATATATATATATATATGGAGAGTTCAGAGTTGAAGTGAATCAAGTCTATATTTTGCCCATTTTGCTCTAACAGTGCCATGGTAAATAAAGTAAAAATATTATATTTTTCTGTGTAATAGTGAATCAAGTCCATAGTTCAGTTTTAATGTTAATTAAGTTCAATGTTAATTAATAGCAGCTAAATCCACTGTGAGATCCGTTTTCTCCGAAAGGAATCTCATGGATTTAGTTCACTTTAACTCTGAACCCTCCATATATATCTTCGTTGTTCAAGTGCCCTCACAGTCGGATTTTATTTTTATGATTTTAGAAATGAATTTACCTAATTTGTTACATACGTTTTCTTCATTTACCTTTCTTAAGTCAGTAATTGTTTGGCAGTTTGAGAGAGGAAGCAGATGTACATCTTCCGTTTCCAACATCGAAATTAGCAAGAAAACTTCTTCTGAAGATACTGAACCAACTACCTCGAGAACATCTTCAATTGATTCTGGAAGCAGTAAATGTTTCGGGGATAAACTGGAACAGGCAAATACCCCGTTTCTAAATGGCAGCCCCAAAAATTTCACATTAGTAAGTTGCCAAAAATGTGATAGTTTTTTCTTTGGTATTCTTGTGTTGAATTAAATATAATAATAATAATAATAATAATAATAATAATAATAATAATAATAATAATAATAATAATAATAATAATAATAATAATAATAATAATAATAATAATAATAATTTGGTATACAACTTAACTTTTTATTTTATATAATTTATACAGTCTCTTCCAAATAGAAGTCATTCGCGACCCATTTATGGTAACAAAGTAAAGTGCTCTTAAGCACAGTACTCTCCTGAGGGCTTCTTCCAATCCAACTCTTGGGTGTTATCATTCTCCCTCTAAAGAAAAAGAAGAAAATTATTACATACGATCTAGAATAGGTCCTCTCTGTACTCCATCTAGGACAAGAAAATCAGGTGCGGAAATTATTGCAAGCGCTTTAGCTTTAGCCCAAGCTAAATCAGGCTCTCCATTTGATGAACATAACGAAGTAAAACTCGTTAAAGATTTATCAAATAATGCAACTTTTCGGAATAAACCCATTCAGTCGACAAGTGTAAACGGAAATTTTGAGCCACTTCGACATCCCTCTGTCGATACTCAATTCGAGTTAGAATCAATTCAGCCGATCGAGAAATTTCGTAAAGTTGAGGATTTAGTAATTAGAGAAAGACTCGCTAAAGAAGATGCTAAAGATGTCCCTAAAATAAGCCTCAATGACCAAAGTGAAGATGAATACGGTTTAACCGATGGTAGCGGAGACGAATTTATTGACAAAACGAAACCTCGGTCCAAAAGAAAAGGAAGAAGAACATTAAAAGCCGTAAAAGACAAGGTAATTCTCTATTTCCAGTCGTTTATTTCTTTTAAATCTTCCTCATATTATATCCTATTAGGACTTCAACCGAAAACACAAAGTTTTATTTGCATCTCTTAAAGGAAATTTAAGATGATATTTAAATTGGTAAAGTTCCTATGGGAAAGAATTAATATATTTTTTTTTTATTTTTTTTTCTTTTATTTTATTTATTTATTATTTTTTTTTTTTTTTTTTGAGTTCTCAAACATATATTGTTTTAATTTTACGATACACGTTTTTGTTTTATTAATTATTACATTTAAGTATCTTTGATTTTTAATTAAAATTTAAAGATTTTTTATTAGCTTTTGGGATGCATTGGAACTAATTTCTACCTTAAGGCTTTCTATTTTTTAATCAATGATTTCTCTGGATTGATTTTCTTTATTGTCATTTGCCTTCTAAATACCCAAACTGCATGAGTTAATCTTAAAAGAAATAACATATTGCTTTCTGTGTGTATCTTACTAATTGTCGAAATAAAGTATTTTAAATTGACGAAAATTTGAAAAGCATATTTCTAGATTACAATATTTTTTTTATTATCTGCCTAATTTTATATACATTATTATTTATTTATTTATTTATTTTTTATTATCACATATGTCAATCTTTAGGTATCAAGTGAACTATTTTTTTTTTTTTTGCAAAGTTGCGAAGGAAACTCCTTTCTTTTAATTTACTTCTAATATTAATATACTTTTTATAATATATCTAGACTGTCAATAAATCTGACATCCAGTAACGTAATGTAGAATACAAAGACCCTGGGACAGAAATTATAAAAGGGGTTCCTTACATATGTATTGCATGGGAAAATTTGCACTGCCTAATGTGAAAATGACTGTGAACCCCCGGTGCGCCCCTGCCCCTTCCTATTTCCTGCCATGATTACATCGGTATACCTGTATAATCAAATAATTTTGATAAAATCATTCTGAAATTATTTTTTAGCTACTCAAATTAAATATATATTTATATGAATTTTAAATATCAATACGAGTTTTGCAAATTCGAAACATTATCACAATGGCAAGTAATCTAGAATAATGATTTTCATTATTTTCAAAATAAATTTTGAGAATATTAAATTATGGTACCAATTGTTGTAAATTGTTCCGGTTAAATGATATTAAAAGCATTAATTTAAAGCTTTTATTAAGCAACTTCCTTGGAAATAATTCAGTACCTTTTAATATAATTAATCCTACTTCCTTTAGCTTTAGCTTCTCTCAAAATGGTTTAAACTGATAAGTAGTTGTGAAAAATTTCGATTTAAAATTTTTCTTAACATGATAATTTCATATTTGAAATTACATTTCAGATGGATGTCATAATTACCATAGCTACCATTTCATAACTATTTATTTTAGATTAAACTGTGTTTAAATCCTTTCCTTTTAACCTTTAATTTATGAGACACATAGAGAGAGCTTGCTGTTTTGTGAAAATTTAAAAGTAATATGTGTTTTTTTGGCTTTTTGAATGGAAATTTGGTTATACTTCAAAGGTTTGTAAAGGTTTTACGCAACCCCTTCGGAGATTCAGATCGGAAGCAAATGTTCATCTTCAGAATGCCTCGTCTCTCTCTTCTGTTAATATTTCCCTTGAAGATATTCATGATAAAAAGAATGTAAAACCAAAGCAGATTTTTTCTTGCGCAAGCTTAGGTGATGGGGGAGGGGAAGGTGACGCTTCAGAACTTTTGGCTTCAGATAAACGAATTGAATTAGGGACTAACATGCTTCATGCTAGGTCTCAGCCTAACCTTTCAGTCAAAACTTTGCGTTCCTGGGCGTCTAAAGGTAAGATATGTATTTAAAATTATTTTTATTCTCTTCAATAGTGGTTAAACCTACTATGTTATTTTTTTAAACATAGTTTTTATTAGGAATGATTTTGAGTTTTTTTCGCTTAATAATTAAAATGTTTTGGGTACATTTAAATAGTTTTCTTGTTTATGCGTTGTAAATAACACTGATTATAATATAGTACACAGAACTAGTGATTTGACTACTAATAGTTGAATGATTTTCTTAGCATGTTTTTAGTAAAATAGTAACTTACTTTTTTTTCCATAATTTTAGATCTTGTTTTGCAGATCGAAATTTAATTCGTTGTTTTTCTTCTTCTTTTTTTGTAAAGTCTTTGCTTTTAACTTGTTTGAATATTGCTTTTTTGAATGGTTATTTTACCGCTAATAAATATAACATTCCTGATTACGTACCTTTATCCAGTTTCGAATTTTTCGACGGAAATAAATCCACTTTATGAAAACGAATCTCAAAATGCACAAGATTTTTCTTACAAGACCGAAAAGAGTTCTTCCAAGATTCAAAAGAGACAATCTTCTGAAACTTTTTTTCCGAATGTCAGAGGCGTCCTTAGGAGAATTCAGAGCCTTCATGTCGCTAAACCTGGACGTCAACTTTTCGTTAGAATCAGAATCAGGTACGATTTCAACAATAACTTCTGTAGATTTTTTTTTCTTAAGATATAAAACAAATTTAAAATTATTTTCAGCAATTTCACTAAATTACCATAATTAAATTTATAAAATTAAGAAATTTAATATAATCATTGACGTACAATTTATTTTAGAATCGTTTATTAGTAAACCAGACACCGATTACTATTATTAATTTTAAGGTGATTATTATGTATTTAAAATTATTTTTATTGTCTTCAATAGTAGTTAAACTTACTATGTTATTTTTTTAAACATAGTGTTTATTAGGAATGATTCTACTCGAACTACTACTCCGATGTTACTTACTTTAATGCCGATCAAATAATGTACTTTAATTAACTACTTTCCATCAGCATTTCACTTGTTGACTATTTTGTTCTAAAGTACAATATAGAAAAATTATTGTATTAATTAGGATGTAACAATTTCAAGACCAAAATTTAATTTATAGTCAGCAAGTAGATCTCATATATTATATATATATATATATATATATATATATATATATATATATATATATATATATATATATATATATATATATATATATATATATATATATATATATATATATATATATATATATATATATATATATATATATATATATATATATATATATATATATATATATATATATATATATATATATATATATATATATATATATATATATATATATATATATATAGGGGAGAACGTAGCGCCGTCCGAAGCGATGAAAGTACCCCTCACTGGGAATAACCAGCTCTGTGATAGGGTGGCTAGACCATTCGGTTTCACTCCGTTGCCCTTTGGATCGTTTCTTTTCGCTTATCACCTTCGCAGAAGGTCTCTGGTACCTTCGACTCATATTGGAGTTCTATGTTCCCACTTCTTTCCCCCTTCTTCACATGTACCATACAAATTTACAAGCGCTTACTCGTACTTTACCTTTTTAAAACAATCAAAATGGAGAAACATATAGCTCCCTCGGAGAAATTTAGAGGGGCGGCTTCCAATATTTTCCCTAATCCACCCCTTCCCCCAATGACCAATTTGATTTGGTGGGCTCCAGTGATGAGTTTGGTGCCACCAAGACTTTGATGCCAGCTTGCCCTGTTGCACGGTCTTCTTGTTTCATTAATTTCTGCAGTATTTTGTCTAATTTCCCCACTTTGTAGAACACCACCTCTCTTCTTCTAGACCTCATCTCTTGTTCTTAACTGAAACTCCGGTGTTTGGTTTGGGTTCTCTGACAGCAAATCCTCTTCTGTTTGCTCCTACTGTCTATATCCTCAAATTGCAGGAAAAGGCGGATGTTGCGCATATGTGCTCAACGATTTTCTATTTTCTTATGTCTCTAATTTGGAGCTTTCTGAATTCTCTAATATATGACTTCAACTTTCTTGAAACTTCGCAACTAAATTAATCTGTTCTGTCTACTTCCCTACCCAACTCTACAGATTATAAAAAATTCTTTGACTATCTTGACTTCAAAATAGAACACATTCTTTTTTCTTCTCCTTTCTCTGAAATGAACATTTTGGTGATTTCAACGTTCACTACCGTCAATGGCTTTCATCTAGCTCTCGTGATCCAGCCTACCACTTTTATATCCAGAACAACTTTGAGCAGTTGGTACATCTCCCTATCTGTATCCCTGACCGTCTTGGTAATGAACCCGACATACGAATTATCCTTTAAATTTGTTAATAGTGGTGTTCCTCAGAGCTTTTTCCTATCCCAAGAGCTTTTCTTCTTTTCATTAATGTAATTTCTTCATGCTAACTCGTCCTTCTTTTTCTAACTTCTTATCCTTCTTCTTACATTATTAAACTCTTTTTCTCTCTGGGTTCATCCGATAATCTTCTAATCTCTATATCTTGTTTTGTCTCTCAAAGTCTATAGGAGAGAGAGTCTTAGGAGAGAGGACGTTTCTGGCATTAAGGCGGCACTAACTGGTCTGATTTGCAGTTCTAATATTCTGATTTACAATCGAGTGATATTGTTTCCTTGGGACGGTCCCTCTGGCATGGAGACGCACATTCCATATTCTTTCCATTCTACTAAATCTAATAAACCTAGGTTTAACTTTGCTTGTTCTCGTGATATCCGTCTCAAGTGTGCTACCTTCAGGAATTAGAGAGCGTTAGAGAGGAAGCTGTTGTGTTGATAGGAGAGACTATATATATATATATATATATATATATATATATATATATATATATATATATATATATATATATATATATATATATATATATATATATATATATATATATATATATATATATATATATATATATATATATATATATATATATATATATATATATATATATATATATATATATATATATATATATATATATATATATATATATATATATATATATATATATATATATATATATATATATATATAATTTAACAAAAACTGAAAATATCTTTAAAAGCAATAAGTATTCGAATACACTTTTTCTTAAAATCCAACCATAACTCATTTAATTTAATGGTGTTATTTTGCTAGTAGAAAATGCTAACGAATGTCAAAGTTGAAAAATATTAACTTGTATATCGATAGTAATAATTTGTTAGATTATTCCCCAATTAAACTGCAAAACATCCATTAAAAGAAACAAATAATAATTTGAGCTATCGACAGTTTAATTTCCGACTCAAATTCCAACAAATTTAAGAAACCTTTTTTTCCTGATTTTGATTCCAGTTTTAGAAGACTTTGAAGTCCAATCCCAAATATGGTCCCTTAATTAATCGATTAATTAATCGATTATTAATCGATTATTAATCGATTTCACGATTCCTTACTACGAGTCTTCAGTCCTGCAATATATCGTCTTCTTATAAGTTTAAATTATTCTGTTAAAAAAAAAATTAATCAATATTTATGGAATGATCGTGTTGTAATAAAGAGTGAATTATTTTTCAGTGAAGAAAGAAGTTGTGGAAGAACTACGATCAAAACTGTTGGGCGAAGTCGTTTAGTCCCTTCGTCAGTGTGTCCTATCTTTGAGTGTGAATGGGCAGCTGCCAGTGAGGTGTCTGCAAAGGCTCAGATTGTTTTAGAAGTAAGGACAAGCTCCAGAGACCTCATTGCTTCAACGAGTGTTCCAATAGTCCAACTTTTTCATGGTAAGGTATATATATATATATATATATATATATATATATATATATATATATATATATATATATATATATATATATATATATATATATATATATATATATATATATATATATATATATATATATATATATATATATATATATTATAGAGAGAGAGAGAGAGAGTCTTACATGCTGTTGTACTTCTCTGATTTTCCATGAAATGATTACTGTTTTCGTGGAAGAGGTTCTTCGAAATGTGCAGAGCGTATAACCGAGGTGATTCTCTCCGGCAAGGAGGCATACATTCCATTTTTTTTTTCCTTCTACTAAACCTAACAAACATTGGTTTAATTCTGTTTGTTTTCGAGCTGCCTTCAGTGATTACCGTCGTCTTCAAACTCCAGAAACTCACGCAACTTATATTTCATCCCGAAACAGTGCAAAATCTATAATCTAACAAAATCTAACATGAAAAAACTCATTAATCCATCATATATGCAATATCCTTACTAGTTTTTTTTCCTTATTTTGCAAAGAATGTCAATTCTAACATTGCTTGTTCCTTTTTTCATCCTCTAGTATCTTTTGACTGTACAACTGCCGTTTTACCTTCTACTAATGCTGAACTCTTCGCTCAAACTTTTGACCCCATTTCAACTTTAGACGACTTCGGAGCTATTCCTACTCCTTCAATCCCTTCCATCTCATTTATGCGTAAAATTGTAATTTCTTCCACAAACGTCATTTCTACTCTCAATGAACTTAACAATAAGGCGTTGGTTCTGATGGTATCCCTCCTGTGGTTCTCAAAACATGTGTTCCTGAGCTTGCACCATGCCTTGGTAAACTATTTCGTCTCTGTCTTTTTCCGTTAATTTTCCGTTCTTGCAGGAAATGTGCGCTCATTCAGCCTGTTCCAAAAAATGGGAACCCTTCTCAACCCTCCATTAAGGTCCCCTTTCTTTAACTTCCGATTTTTTAAAAGTTTTCAAACCTATTCTTTTGGTAGGAAGAAAAAAAAAAAACCACTGTACTGATGATCTTTTCCTTCTCTCTTACTCTTGGGACTCGACTCCGCTCTTAGGCATTTTGGTAAATCTTTTGCTGTCACGCTGCGCATATCGAAAGCCTTTGAAAGAGTGTTGCACAAAGCTTTGATTTCAAAACTTCTCTCTTTCGGAATCATTCCTTCTCACTGTGGTATTCTCTCTGATCACCTTTTCGGCTGTTCTGTAGCAGCAGCTGTAGACTGCCCCCTTTCACCCTTTAAATCTATTAATAGTGATGTTCCTCAAGGATCTGTCCTATCCCCAATACTTGTTCTAGTTTTCATAAATGATCTCTCTATTGCTTCACCACATTTCCACTCCTATGCCGATGACTGCACCCTTCATCACTACTTTCAGTTTAAAGACTCCCCCCAATAGCAGTTAATTGACACAAGGAGGGTGGCCTTACTGCCACTAATCTCTGAATTTTCTCGTATTTTAAATTGGGGCAAAGAAAACATGGTCGTTTTCAATACCTCAAAAACTCAATCTTCTATTCAACTATCTTCCACACACATTTTCTTCGAAAACGTACAACTCAAACCTTTATCTGTATTTAATAATATCGGTGGTTCTTTTTCTCGTGACTTCTCTTGGAAAGATCACATTAATTTCTCTTTCTAAACGAGCTTCTAAGAAGTTGATGTTCTGAGGAGCCTTCGTAAGTTCTTTTCGCCATCCCAGTTGTTGCTCTTTATAGGGGTGTTGTTCGCCCCTGTATGGAGTAATTCTGACACATCTGGGGTGGTTTCCACTCATACACCTCTTCTAGGCCTTTTCGTCTTATCAACTCTTCCGGTCTCACTAACTCTCCAGTCTCTTTCTGCTCTCGAGCTATTGCGTCACTCTCTCTACACTATCGCTATTACGATGTTGACTGCTCTTTTGAATTCTCCCTTTGCATATCTCCTCCATTGAGAAGGGCTCGTGCGACACGTCTTTCTACACAGTCTCATCCTTTCTCTGTCCAATCCTTTGACTCCAGAATTTGATGAATCTTACATGCACTCTACCGGTCAATTATGGAATACACTCCCTTTATCTCTTTTCCCAACTTACACAACTTCAAACGTCGTGTATCAGTACATGTCGACTTTTAAATTGACCAGATTTCCAGTATTTCCCCAACTCTGGTTGTAATTAGTAGGTCTCTGCCCTTTGCCTACCAGAGGTGTATATATATATATATATATATATATATATATATATATATATATATATATATATATATATATATATATATATATATATATATATATATATATATATATATATATATATATATATATATATATATATATATATATATATATATATTAGAGGTGGACCGTATAGTAATTTTTTACTATCCACGGATGCGGATGCGGATGTGGATATTCAATTGCGGAAATCCGCAGATGCGGATGCGGATGCGGATAGTTTAATTTTTAAGAGTTTTTGCCATAGATTCTTGGAATTTTAAATATAATATCCTAGAATCTATGTTACCAGGGTGTGGGACGGGGACCCAACTCTTGAACACCCCACCAACCTCTTTCCCCAACCTCCACCCATTTGGAAAAAGGTTATATATATATATATATAATATATATATATATATATATATATATATATATATATATATATATATATATATATATATATATATATATATATAGCCAGTAATTCAGTATTACCTTCACACTTCACAGTTTCACATATTCCATTTGAAGTTAATAATTGGTAAGTTATTTTTTAGAAATAAAAGCTTTTGGGCTCTTTCAGGTGAAAGTTTGGCTCGCTTTTCGTCGTAAATGAGGCCTGCTCCACTGAAAAGACGCTCACTAGCAACACTAGTTGAAGGACATGCTAAATAAGTCCTTATCAGCTCAGCAAGAAAAGGGAAACTTTTGCAATTATCTCTCCACCAAACCAGTTGGTCTTTATCTGCCTCCAAACGTGGGAGTTTCAGATAATTTTCAATAATCGATATTGTATCCTTTGACACTTCTGACTGTGATTCTTCATCGCTGCTGGAAGCTAGAAGATCTTTCATTGATTTAGCAATGCTTAAGCTAACAGATTTTGTTTCTTTTGTATCTGACAGCTTTTGCTTTTTCTTGAAAGGCGTTATTTTAGCTGTTTCTATCATCTCATCGCATAAGCATCCTAATTTGATTTTAACATTCTGAGAAGCAAGTGGTTTAAAAAATTTTGTTTTGTACCTAGGATCTAAAAAGGTTGCAATTGTATAAGCATCATCATTTTCCAGGTTTTCAAATCTGTCGTTCATCTCCTTCATTAATGTTTCAGTCATCCTTGAAACTCCCTTAGACTTAATAACATTTGTTAACACAACTTTCAATGTTGAAACAAGTGGTATCACATCTAACAAACATGATTCAGCTGAACTTATAGTCTTTGTTAATTCTTCAAAAGGCTTAAGGATATTAATACAATTATTTAAAATGTCATTTTCGTTAGCTGTTAGAGGCTTTATTTTTGTGTTGCTTGAAGCATAAAGGCAAATGGCCTCATTAATTTCGCTCATCCTCTCAAGCATATGCAAACTACTATTCCAGCGTGCTTGGATATCTTGCATGACAGAAAGTGGACGAACATTTAATCTTGTTTGTATTTTCTTCAGCTCATTTTGGGCTACAACGGAGTGATTGAAATGCGTAGCAATTAACCTACATTTGGTTATTAAATCGGATACACATTTTTGACTCATAATGGAATTTTTAACTACTATCTGAGTTTGGTGTGCAAAGCAATCTACATTTTTTCACTCTTGCCAGAGAAAGTGCTTTTTTTTATATTTGTTCCCGAATCCCTGACTACGCAGTGCACTTCATTTAATGAAATCTTCCATTTTGTCAGCATCTTTTCAAATACAGTTTCAAAATAGGCGCCTGTATGGCGCTCAGAAAGAGGTTCTGCATTCAATACAAAGTTTTGCCTTTGAAAGTTTTTATCGATTGCATGATACGTAATTTTTTACTATCCGCGCATGCGGATGCGGTTGCGGATATCCAATTGCGGATATCCGCGGATGCAGATATTGGAAAAATGATGCGGATATCCGCAGTTGCGGATGCGGATGCGGATATCCGGTCCACCTCTAATATATATATATATATATATATATATATATATATATATATATATATATATATATATATATATATATATATATAATATATATTATATATATATATATTTAAATAAAAATTATTTATTAGCGTTTTCATTTGTAGGTTTTGAGAAAGAAGAGGAAGCTGATGTTGAAAACTGGGTAAGCCTCGAAGGAGGGGCTCAGATTCTTCTAAGGGCACAATTTGGGGGAGAATGTCCCCCAAGTACTAGAAGAAGATCTCTTTTTAGGTCTTGGTCCTTACACAGAATTGGGAAAATTTAGCCTCTATCTCTTCAAATTTGTACATATCTTGGTGATATCATTTTTAAATATATCTTTGCTCGTACGATTGTATAAATTATTTAAATTTTTATAATATTAAAGTTTGACAATAATATATATACATCATTATTTATGATGATATTCCAGTACTGTAGGTAAAAATATAATTTATTTAAAATATTAAATATAAGCAACAGATTTACTGTGTAATATATTTTTATTATTATAAACTTTTTAAAATAAATTTTCTATTTAATATTCTTCTTCTTCTCCTTTCTCTTTCTAGGATACAAATAATATCTGTCTCGTCAGATACCCTATGATTAATTGATCAACTTTAATTTCTATTATCAAGTAAATCAAATAACAGTAGATACAGGCTTGCTAGGCCCGTGCTACAAATTTAAATTTTATGATGTTTAAAAGTTTGAACACACACTTCTCTTTTTAATATTTTTCAGACACAAAAGTTCTTCGTATGAGTATTTTATTTTTAATTAATCAATTACTATTCTGTTTAAACCAGTGCTTTTAACCATTTAAACCAGTGCTTTTAACCATTTAATGCTTACCAACACACTCTTCACATTTGTGTAATTTTGTAAAATTGAAAATGCAAACTCAAACTTAATATTACACATTCTGAGTTAAACTATGAAATTGAAATTAAAGATAGCATTAAACCTGATGCAGGGAAACCAATATCAAAAAGCTCGTTGAATTATAGTATAAAACAAACGGTGGTTTCTCTTTTTCAGTGATTTTCTCATTTTGGGGATAATTCATAACACTAAAATAACGTAGTAACAATATATGAAGTAGGGCAAGGTA
>SEYY01012288.1:0-2500 GCA_009176605.1 Armadillidium nasatum | reverse complement strand
GTGACCTATTGAACTGTCTTTTGCCAAAAATATTTTGAAAACCAGTCTTCCTTTTATAAGGAAAATATCTCCAGTTCTTTTAGCGTATTCTTGTTTTTTTGCAAATTCAAAAATCATTCTTGTTGCTTTCCTCTATACTGCCTTCAGAATATTACTGTTTTTCCTTAGATAAGAAGTCCAAGCCAGTGCACAGTTCTCAATCAATGGCCTAACATAGCCATTATAGAGCTCACTGATAGCACCTTACTTACATTTATTATAATTAATATTTCCTAGTATTCTGTTAGATTCCAATTCTAGCTGCTAAACATTGCTCTGTCAACTTTCAAATTACCAACTGAATATCATACCCAAATCTCTGTCTTTATCCAGAGATTGAAGCCATTTCCCATGAATTCATAATAGAAATTTTTATTAGAATACACATGAGAAACCTTATACTTACTCATACATCTCTTTGATGAAGAAATCAGTAATATGCTCCATAAATCCATAAGTTTCGCCTAACATGATTTACCTTCTGTTAAATCATGTTTAGAATCTTGCAAAATCTTTTTGTCATCTAAATACTTTTCAATTTGACTTTTAAATATTTTTTTTCTAGAACTTTTACTACTAATGACGTTAAACTAATGTTATTTCCAAGATCATCCTTGCTACATTTCTTACAAAATAAATCACATCAGTTATTTCCCGATCCTATTGTATGTCACATTAATTAAGAGAACTAATAAATATCTGTCTTGCGGAGCCTAGGTAATAACTACCAAGAAAGTTCTCCTCTTTGAAAAGGGCAATACCCGTGAAATGTCAACATTTTTAAAGAAATATTAAATATAAACCATATGTGCATGGTATTATGACTACCTTTTCACCCTGCAGTTAATGGTTTGAAACATGTTTCTGAATTTATCAAAGTCAGCATTTTTAAAGTAAAAAAAATTTACCTTGTTTTCAACTAACTTTATGGATTACTATTTATTTACATTTAAATTAAATCCTATTAAATTATGATCACAATTACCCTCGTTTTCTTCAAAGGTAATATCGATTAATGAAGACGAAATATTTATGTATAAATATTAAGGCTAATAACATACTATTATTATAATATATATATATATATATATATATATATATATATATATATATATATATATATATATATATATATATATATATATATATATATATATATATATATATATATATTTGCAGCTACATCAAAACCCTTCAGATTACATGTAGTCACAAATGGGATAGAAAATCCAACTGAAGGAAGTATTGGGTTTTCTCTATCATACGTTCTGAGTTGATGAGAAATTATTAAAAATAATAAAACTAATAATAATTAATTTTTAATAATTACTAATAATAACCTACACGGAAAACGACTAATAAAATCATTATAATATTTCAAGATGTTCCAACAATCCTTGACATAATTAACAGCATTGTTCAGCAAATAAATATACCTGCAAAACATCATTTCAGATTAAATAACTATTTGAAATTTAATAAACAGGTTTTAGAAGTTGGTTTAAGAATTGCATTTTGATTTTCAGTTAAATTCATTATTATATTATTATTATTATTATTATTATTATTATTATTATTATTATTATTATTATTATTATTATTATTATTATTATTATTATTATTATTATTATATTATTATATTTATATTTTTATATTTATTGTTAATGTTTGTGTCACTATTCTTAATATTTTATAATTATTAATAATATTATTATCAACTTTTATCATTATTATTATTATTATATATTATTATTATTATTATTATTATTATTATTACTTACTTTTATCATTATTAATATTTTTATAATTATTTAAATTTTATTTTTATAATTATTTTTTTACTATTATTATTATTATTATTATTATTATTATTATTATTATTATTATTATTATTATTATTTTTTTTTTTTATTTTTATTTTTTTTACTATTATTAAATATCCAAAAATGTATTCATTTATTCAAATACTTCTTAATTAAAAATAGCTTATCATTATTATAAGAAAACATTTCTTATAATATATGTATTAAAAATTTTAGTTTATAAATTTCAACACAAAGTTTTTTGACTTCTGGAGTCTGTTTTATGAATTAAAAAATGCTTGTATAAATCCTATTATAATGATTAAAATAGCAGTTTATTTAATAATTATTTATTTCAATTATTTCAATTATTTATTTATTTATTAACTCTTTGGTTGAATTATTTGCCTTTATATATATATATATATATATATATATATATATATATATATATATATATATATATATATATATATATATATATATATATATATATATATATATATATATATATATATATATACACCAGGGTAGTTTGTGGATCAGATGATTGACTCTAACATTTAGTGTGGCATGTTCAAACCCCAGAGGGAAGATGTTTTATGTTTTCAATTTTCATAGATCTCTTCAATTTTTTTACATCTCCACGTCTATTATAT
>SEYY01012284.1:110000-120531 GCA_009176605.1 Armadillidium nasatum | reverse complement strand
TTGCCCGAGTTGCGGTCGGGAGATATTGGATTTGACGTTGCACGGTTTGGTGTGAGCAAGTTCAAATGTTTCCTTTTGTATCGCGTGGCCTAGTGGATAACGCTTAAGACACCATCCTTAAAGGTCGCTGGTTCGAGTCCAAGAGCAGACATTAATTTTTATATATATATATATATATATATATATATATATATATATATATATATATATATATATATATATATATATATATATATATATATATATAAGGAATAGACCTCCTTCTATTGAAAGGAAACAGTTGTGGCATTTCGGTGCCACAATCTGGTTGGACTTGCAGTCGTACTTCTTTGATTTTCCGTGAAATGCTTATGCTTCAGTGGAAGGGATCCCACGAAGTGTGCAAAGATTTACTGAGGTGATTCTCTCTGGCATGGAGGCGTACATTTCATATTCTTTCCCTTCTACTAAGCCTAACAAACCTTGGTTCAACTCTCCATGTACTCGTGCTATTCACCGTAAGGAGCTGCCTTCAGGGATTACCGTCGTCTTCAAACTCCAGAAACTCACGCAATTTATGCTTCATTCCGTAATGGTGCAAAATATATGCTTGGTAACACCAAAAACTCTTTTCTTTGTAAAAAAAAATACAATAATCTTTCTGGTTCCTCTTCTTCATGCTCCTTCTGACATTTTGCAAAAAAAATGCCAACTCTATCGGTGATTTTCCTCTTTCCCTCCTCTAGTATTTTTAGACGGCACAACAGCTATCTTACCTTCTTTTAAAGCTGAACTCTTCGTTCAAACTTTTGCCTCTAATTCAATCTTAGACGATTCCGGAGCTAGCCCTCCCCCTTCCTCAACCCCCTCCAACCCCCTCCAACTCATTTATGCCTAAAATTATAATTTCTTCTAAAGATGTCCTTTCAGCTCTCTCTGAGCTTAATACTAAGGGTATACGGTCCTGATTTAATCCTTCCTGTGGTTCTCTAAACTTATGTTTCCGAGCTTGCACCCTGGTTTGGTAAACTATTTCATTTCTGTCTTTCTACTTCAGTCTTCCCAAATTTCTGGAAACGTGCCCTCATTCAGCCTGTGCCGAAGAAGGGGGACCCCTATCAGCCCTCTAACTATCGACCAATTTCTTTGACCTCGATTCTTTCTAATTTTTCGAATCTATCCTTACAGGAAGATTTAGAAACATCTCAATTCTTCTATCTTATCTCTAATCGCCAGTGTGGCTTTTGTAATAAAAGCTTTACTGGTAATCTTTCCTTTCTCTCTGACATTCGGTCGTCCGCTCTTCGGCATTTTGGTGAATCTTTTGCTGTCGTGCTGGACACATCGAAAGCTTTCGATAAAGTCTGGCACAAAGCTTTGATTTTTAAACTTCCTTCTTTCGGTATCTATATTTCTCTTTGCGATCTTCTCTTTAATTTGGACTGTTTTGGACTGCCACCGTTTTTCCTTTAAATCTGTTGATAGTGGTTTGAAAGACGTTCCTCCCAACAGCAGTTAATAGGGTAGCCTTGGAGCAACTAACCTCTGATCTTTTACGCATTTCAAATTTGGGTAGAGAAAACATCGTTGTTTTCAATGCCATAAAAACTCAGTTTCTCCATCTCACCACTCGATACAATATTCCACACAACTATAAAGTCTTCTTCGGAAACACACAATTCAAACCTTCATCTGTTCTTAATATTCTCGGTGTTTCTTTTTCTCGTGATCTTTCTTGGAAAGATCACATTACTTCTCTTTCAAAACAAGCCTCTAAAGGGTTGTGTTCTGAGTCGCCTTCGTAGTTTCTTCACTCCACCCCAGTTGCTTGCTCTGTATAGTTGTGTTATTCGCTTCACACAACTGGGGTTGTTCCACTCATACAGCTCTCCTTGAGAAGGTAGAGTCTATGGCTTTTCGTCTTATATCTCCCCCGTTCTCACAAATTACTCTCCAATCTCTTTCTTCCCGTCGAACTGTTGTGTCACTCTCTCTATATTATCGCTATTGCAATAGACGTTGCTCTTGTGAACTCTCTTGTCGCATACCTTCTTCATTGAGAAGAACACGTGCGACACGCCATTCTACACAGTCTCATATTTCTCTGTCTAACTTTCAGATCCCAGACTTAGCCGCTATGTTCAATCTTACATATACTCTACTGGTAAAGTCTGGATCATACTCCTTTTATCTGTTTTCCCAACTTCATTTTACTTGCACACTTTCAAGCGCCGTGTGTCTGGACACATCGGCCTATAATGATCAAGGCAGGAATTTTACAACTCCTGTGGAAATTGGAAGGCCTCCGGCCTTAGCCCACCGGAGGATATATATATATATAATATATATATATATATATATATATATATATATATATATATATATATATATATATATATATATATATATATATATTATATATATATATATATATATATATATATATATATATATATATATATATATATATATATATATATATATATATATATATATATATATATATATATATATATATATATATATATATATATATATATATATATATATATAATATATATATATATATATATATATATATATATATTATATATATATATATATATATATATATATATATATATATATATATATATATATATATATATATATTCGTGATTATTTAGAAAATAAAATTACAATAAATTAATAGAAATTATAATTTAAGAAAATAAAAAGTTAAAATAAAATATGAAAATCCATTCAACGACATTAATGTGAAAAAGTAAAAATAATAATTCTTCTATTTGCTTATCTCCGAGGTGACACTATGGTATAATAATTCACTTTGTTTTTACTTTCAATAAGTGAGGCACGATTCACCTATTTCTTTCTCTTGTTTTCGTTTCTTTCCGATTCTTGTGCAATGTTATTATTATTATTATTATTATTATTATTATTATTATTATTATTATTATTATTATTATTATTATTATTATTATTATTATTATTGTTATTGTTCTTGTTGTCGTTAACTCATTATTGTTACCATTACTAGCTACTATTATAACTACAATTGTCATTAATTTATATTATTATGGGTACTATTGTATTTAACTTTTATTATTACTATTATTATTATTGCTATTGCTATATTTATTATTGCTCATTATATTTATGCATCATATTTGTATAATAATGGATATTAAATTATATTGATGTAATATTTATCAACTAAACTTTGGGGTTCAAAGGAAACCAATGTGCTTCCCCTTAGAAGCCCCCTTTTCTGAGTAATGTACAGCTAATTATAAATATTGTATCTAGTAGAGTAGGACCTACTGAAACAATGTACAACCTGTAATTATACCTCTGAATAAAAATTTATGAATGAATGTATTTTGAAAAACGTTTCACTTTTCTGTGCTTTTCTTTATAATTTGTTTCATTTTGGGGTTTCGTTCAAGATACTACTACTATTACTACTACTACTACTACTACTACTACTACTAATAATAATAATAATAATAATAATAATAATAATAATAATAATAATAATAATAATAATAATAATAATAATAATAATAATAATAATAATAATAATAATAATAATAATAATAATAATAATAATAATAATAATAATAATAATAATAATAATAATAATAATAATAATAGTAATAATAATAATAATAATAATAATAATATCTGTGCTTAATACGATAACACAAAGGTACAGAACCATTCCAACTTGACGAAGAATTCTACCTAAGTGATTCTATTACACCAGCTCTTTAAAGCTTGTCTCCAATCACTTTTACTTAACCTTGACTGGCAGTCAAAGAAGGATAGCAATGACGAGATAAGCAGGAGCCTCTTGAGAATTACAGACGATATCCGATATCTTACTCATTGCAAACAGCCTAGATGGATTATAAGATATGTTTGTTGAACTTAACGACGAGAGAGAAACGTTCCGTCTACACATGAACACTTCGTGAAAGTTCAAGAGATGGTAAAGACAAATTAAAAGCTAATGCATAGATCAAAATTGAGAATTAGTTGCTTCCAGCATGACTATCATTATATCTATTTTGTCCAACGCATCTTAGCAACATCATCCCAAAACGAAGAGGTTTAGCGATTAATGAAATTGAGATGGCAGGTTCTATTTTCAAGACACCATCGCCATGATCCTGAAGATAATAACTTATAACTAATACACATTTTCGACAGTCACATATGACTCAGAAACTTGAAGCCTTACAAAAGAAGCTCAAAAGTAGTTAAAACCTTTACAATGAGCTAATGAAAGAATTATCCTCTTCATCACTTGGAGAGACAACAAAGACAGCGTTGCGGATACAAGTGCCCAATGACATCTACGATATCCTCGAGAAAATTATCCTAACGAATCGTTGTGACAAGTGATAAAAATGTCACAACAAATTTATTCAGTTATTTTCTTATTACACAAAAAAAAAAATCGGTGAAGTGACTTTCTTGTACTTAACATGTTTTTTTTCTGTTGAAAATTTTACTGTGGCATTTTCACCACTTGTCTCAAAAAGATTCGTTAGTACAATTTTTGCAATATACAGACAAAAAAAGTAACTGGAAAGTTCACCTGGAAATGATGAACAAAAATAGGTGAACGTCGAGGTTAAATAATTGATCCTCCAGAAGATGCAAACTAAGTCGTGTCATTTAAAAGGATAAAATGGAGAGACGAATTTACCACTTCAAACGGAAGACAAAAATCCAACACCGAAGTATTTGACAACAAATGAATACATGCATTCAATGAATACATACATACATACATATACTATATATATATATATATATATATATATATATATATATATATATATATATATATATATATATATATATATATATATATATATATATATATATATATATATATATATATATATATATATATATATTTACTTTTAAATAAATATAAGAAGGGGATAATTCCACAAGAAGTGCCAATTACCTCCAATAATGTAGATGATAAAGCACAAAAACAGATCGAAATATTGATTACGAAGAATCAGTGATCCGTAAAACTAAAACATAAAATTAGCTCTAATAGACCTCTCTCTCTCTCTCTCTCTCTCTCTCTCTCTCTCTCTCTCTCTCTCTCTCTCTCTCTCTCTCTCTCTCTCTCTCTCTCTCTCTCTCTCTCTCTCTCTCTTTCCATGTTTGAGTCTTTATTTCTATATTTTTTTCTCTATGACTATTCTTTTTTCATTTTTTTTTGTTTCTCACGTATTCATATATATATATATATATATATATATATTATATATATATATATATATATAATATATATATATATATATATATATATATATATATATATATATTATATATATATATAACGCTTTTGTCATCCTCTACAAAGCCCTCTTCAGGGAGGAACTTTCAGAGAAAGAGTCAAGAGAAATTCCCACCTAAGCTCAACCTAAAAGGAAAACACTCAAGTGTTTGTTGACGCAAGCTCTGAACTGAAGAAATTTAAATACGTAATGGTAACAGATGATGGCAAAGAATTCCACAGAATAAGTATGGCTGGAAAGAGGGAGGTACCACCAAGTGCCAGTCTGGGGTTGCCTATCTCCACACTAAATTCGGCTGTAGACACGGCACCTTTTTTGCTGATGTTCAAAACGATAACTGCTGATGTAATTCTTATTGAAAAAAAAAGAGTCGAGTTCCAACGGTAGCTTCTCAGAAATGATGGGACGAGTGGGTTAGAGAAAAGAGGACAGATATTTTAGATTCTTATTTTTAGACACAACCCTACACAAGAAAGGAATCACAATTTATTGACCTTACTTACAGATATGACTGAGGAACCGTCTAAGAGATTTGAAAGTAGGAATGCGTTTTCGAATTTTAAGATATTAAAAAAGTTTAACTTTTAAAAAAATTGAAGTTTACTTGGTTGAAGCTATCCCACCTGGAAATCGTACCAAAATAAGTCAGAATTAAAATCGAGAATTAACACTAGATACAATAGGTGAACAGATTTGAATCGGGTGGAAGCATAGGAAGTTGAATCAATGAAACAATGATGAACATAAAAAGAAGAACTGCTGAGTACGACGATAAAAAAAAAATAAGAATAGTGGAAAACATAAAACAGAACCCTGAGAAATAGAAAAATTGTCAGATGAATTAAAATTAGTTGTTCCATCAACAACTGCCGATATGAAACTATTTAAGAGAAACTATCCATCAGCGATGAAAGTAAAGGAAAAAACCTAATGAAAAGTACTTAGAGTTCAGTTAAGTATCCTTTAGCTGTTACAAGTTTTGGATATTTCTTGTTCCACAGCATACATTGCAAAAATTGTTCTAACGAAATCATTGAGACAAGTGGCCAAAATGTCACAACAAATTTTTTCAGTTATTTTTTTTATTAGAAAATAAATCGGTGAAGCGACTTTCTTATGCTTAACATGTTTTTTCTTTATTGAAAATTTTACTGACATTATTAACACTTGTCCCAATGATTCGTTACTACAAGTTTTGCAGTTTACTCATAATTTAAAAAAGTAGATCATAGAGGTGCTATACCCAAATCGTCGACAGGAAAAATCGTCGACAGGTCAAACCGTCGACACTTTTGACACCCCATCATAGATCAATTTGAAAGAAAAGTTCATCATTAGCTGACCTTGAGTAATCAAAGAAAAAGGATCGATACCCGAAAATGATTCTAGAAAATAATTGTTTAGTATGATAATTGAAAGTTCTTAGAGAGAGAATGCTGCTAAGAGTTCTAGGCAGAAAGCTAGAGGGTTCAAAGCTGATACTCTTCTACAGCTTCGGCTGAATATTCACTCGATTCCAATATTAAGAAAAGGTATTTGTATTAATTACAGAAAGTAGACAACAAGTACCAGTTTAGAAACACATTCCTAAAAAACAAGGATATATATAGGAATCCCATCTGAGACTCTTAACTTTATAACTTCACTGCAAAAAATTGTCCTAACGAATCGTTGGGACAAGTGGCAAAATTTTGAATAGAGAAAATATATGTTAAGAATAAGAAAGTCGCTTCACCGATTCATTTTCTAATAAGAAAATAACTGAAAAATTTGTTGTGACATTTTTACCACTTGTCCCAACGATTCGTTAGGACAATTTTTGCAGTGTTCCATAAATATTAAAATTTCATGCACCCTATCAAAAGTAATTTTCAAGGTACAGACATCTCACACCTGAAATTGGAAGAGTAGGAGTAACTAGTAACTTTTAGGGGGTCGTATTAGCAGTAAAAATTAAGCAGAAAGAATTATCATTTTGAGCGGAGGTATTAGTTATAGATCAGTCAGAATAAATAAGATCAGAAAAGATAGATTTTCAGATGTTGGAAATATTTTTTTTAAGAAGTTGGAAGTTTTTTTTTTGTTTTTTGTTTTTTTTCCAGACGGAGCATCAAGAAGATCAGCACATTGTGAAAGCATTATTTGCTAGTCGAATAATATCCTTGGAGCGATTCAGAGCTGTAAGAAAATTAAGAAGAGTGAAAGGAGAAAGAAATATTATCGATCTGAAAGAAAATTAAGAAGAGTGAAAGCAGAAAGAAATATTATCGATCTGAAAGAAAATTAGGAAGACTGAAAGGAGAAAGAAATATTATCGATCTGAAAGAAAATTAGGAAGACTGAAAGGAGAAAGAAATATTATAGATCTGAAAGAAAATTAGGAAGACTGAAAGGAGAAAGAAATATTATCGATCTGAAAGAAAATTAGGAAGACTGAAAGGGAGAAAGAAATATTATCGATCTGAAAGAAAATTAGAAAAGACTGAAAGGAGAAAGAAATATTATCGATCTGAAATAAAATTAGGAAAGACTGAATGGAGAAAGAAATATGATCAAGCTGAAAGAAAATTAGGAAGACTGAATGGAGGAAGAAAAATTATTCACTTGCAGAAGCACATTTGTCTCTATAGATCAAAAGCAAATACAATCTAATCATAGATCCATTGAGCAATAACTGCCCCACTTTTTTTTGGCAGATATCAGAGCATTTTTATTATCAAAGCCAGAAGTTATTACAAGGAAGATTTTCATAGAAGCTGATCAAAGTCTCATAGAAATAATAAATTCTTATGCCGTTTATTAAACTCGAAATTCAGACTTTTTTTTATGGGGTGACTTATATATATATATATATATATATATATATATATATATATATATATATATATATATATATATATATATATATATATATATATATATATATATATATATATATATATATATATATATATATATATATATATATATATATATATATATAATCAAATTAAATTGCAATTAAAATTGGAAAAAACACGAGAAAAAAACATTTGTTTTTTGCTAAATTGAGATACAAATGATTCTTTTTTTTTTGTCACTTTCCAAAAATCCGAACAAAAATGGGTGGAGTTTCAAACACACAGAGAGAGAGAGAGAGAGAGAGAGAGAGAGAGAGAGAGAGAGAGAGAGAGAGAGAGAGAGAGAGAGAGAGAGACAGACAGACAGACAGACAGACAGACAGAAACAGAGAGAGACATAGAGACAGAGATACAGTAGAGAGAGAGAGAGACAGAGAGAGAGACAGACGGAGAGAGAGAGAGAGAGAGAGAGAGAGAGAGAGAGAGAGAGAGAGAGAGAGAGAGAGAGAAAGTGTTTATATAACGAATGAATTTTTTTCCCAGATATGAATTCCATATAGGAACCACTTAAGGTATTTAATAATTGTAGATGGGGAAGAGACAATTATTCAGTATTCTTCTGGTTCACCCTTCCCTAAAAGTACTTTCTGGTACTTTAATTGGGATAGTTGAAGAAGTTAAAAAGTTCTTTTATTCGCTAACTATTCCTGTAATAACTCTATAGTTATGATCGTTGATAGGACGATAACGTTCATTTTTTCTTAAACTAAAAGTTTCTCTCCTCAAAATTCGTGGTTCAATGTCACCTGTTTTGGTGACATTCAGAGAAAAGAAAGCGAATGTTGGAAGTTCAAAGAACTTTTGTTCTGTCACTCTTGCTATGTTTTGTTCAGCTTGAAATCTTTGCAGCGGTGTTTACAAGGTGGGACTAATTTACTATCACTAACAGAAAACGCGATGACCTCCTTGATTTCCTACCAACAAAAATTTCTGACCTCTTGTCAAAAATGCCTCTAACATCTTGTGCCAATCTACTTTTCTTCCTATGGAGGATCTTTTCGCACTACTGCTAAAAAGGCTAATAACTTTGCTCATTTTTTTAAAACATCTATTTCAATCCTGGACTGTTCTGGCATCACTCCTCCATCTGCTGTTACTATTCTTAGGTGTCACATGGTTTTTACTTTTGATTTCACATGATTGAGTGCTAGGGAACCTAATATTTATAAACGTTATAATGTCTAGTCTCCTGAAAGCATCCTTCTTCGTGGTTCGGAGCTGGTTCCTGTCCTTAATATTAATTCTTTTCCTCAGTGCTGTTAGCATGCATATATCAAACCAATCCAGAAGATCAGTTTGCTTTCTGAACCTTCTAACTGTCACCCTATATTTCACATCAGTATTGCTTAGTTTCTTTCATTTCCTGAATCATAATTTGCCATTGGCATTCCTTTCTTTAAGATCATCAGTATGACTTTCAATAACCGAAGTCAGCTGATAATATTCAAGTGTTTTTCTATTTTACTGATTCAAGATGCTCTTTTGGGACCATGTGAAGTATTTCGCTTGACATAGCCAAAGCTTTTAACCGGCTGTAGTATGCTTTACTGCTCTCTGAGGTCCACTTCTTTTGGTTTCCTTGCTTACTTTGTTCACTTGGGTCTAGTTTCCTCTCAAATAATTCCATATCGGTTGATGGAGCTATTTCTTTTTTTAATGTTAACTGTTTACTTCTTATTTCTGTTATATTTCCAATCTTATTCTCACTTTTCATCAACTACCTCCTCAGTTGCATTTTTAACTCTGTTCATTCTTTATGTCTATTTCACACTTTACTTTAAATCTTCTTCCTCATTCGTTTTTCCGAATCGTTTCTAGTCTTAAACTTTCCAACTTCATTCTTGCAGATTTGAAGGTAATATTTCGTATGAGTCGACTGAGTCTTGTGAAATTGAATTCTTTAAAAACTAATCTTTTTCTTATATCCCTCTGAAAAGCACCTCCCAGCTTTACTATCTCTTTTGAAGCGTCTACCTTCTCACTTGTGAACACAAAAATTCTTACCTTAAATATAAACAAAATCAGCAAATAATATTGAAAACCTCATATCACAATGGTTGCTAAAAGGTCCTCAAAGAAATTGGGAGACCTTCCGCGCAGTTACTCCAGCTATTCTATTGCCTTATTCTCTCTTGAATAGAGTACTGTTCTGACATTTGGAGGAGGGTCTTTCTGTCTTTTGGATTATGATTAAGTCAAGATTGAAAGAATAATAAGCAAACTCTCTCTTACTTTCTAACTCTCTTTACCCTATTTCTGAAACGCAACGTTGGGGCTTTCTTTCTGATTTAAAAGTAATACAACAGTATGTGCTGGAAAAGAATT
>SEYY01012284.1:92500-100000 GCA_009176605.1 Armadillidium nasatum | reverse complement strand
TAAAATTTGCGCTTTTGTGTTTGCGCTCTAAATTTTAAAATTTGCGCGCCCACCTCTGATATATATATATATATATATATATATATATATATATATATATATATATATATATATATATATATATATATATATATATATATATATATATATATATATTATTTATTATTACTATAATTATTATATTATTAATTTATTATTATTATATTAATAGCTAAAAGACAAGAGATGTTGTTAATAATACTGTATTCATAGTAGTAGTAGTCGCTGCAACAGTTGCAAATTATTACCATAAAAGTAATAGTGAAAAAATACAAAATTCTTTGAAACCTAATTTCCAATTGGTATTTTTAACTATTTAAATTTTTATTTTTAAGATCTTCATAGATTTTTAACTTAAAAAAAAAATCTAACTTTAAAGAACTACTCAAATTTTTAGCTTTAAAAAGTACTCAAATTTTAAAGTTTAATTAATAAAAAAGTACTCAAATTTTTTTCTTTAATTAAAAATCTTGCTCAAATTTTTAACTTTAAAAACGTGCTCAAATTTTAAAGTTTAATTAAAAAAGTATTCAATTGTTTTATTTTAATTAAAAACACTACTCAAGTTTTTTACTTTTTTAAAACCTATTCAAATAAAAACAACCCAAATTTTTAACTATTCAAATTTTTAAGTACTCAAATTTAAAGTTTAATTTAAAAAAGGTACTCAAATTTATTATTACTTTAAAAAAAACACAACTAGGATTTTTACTTTTTAAAAAGCTAATCAAATTTGTAATTTTAAAAACCTACCAAAATTTTTAATTCTACTTAAATTTTTAACTTTAAAAAAGTACTCAAATTTTAAAGTTTAATTTAAAAAATACTCAATTTTTGATACTTTAATTAAAAAACTCAATTTTTTTACTTTTAAAAAGCTACAAAATTTTTAAATTTAAAAACCTACCCAAATATTTAACTCTCCTTAAATTTTGCAACTTTTAAACCTTTATTTCTTCATTTATTAAGAATTCTTTTAATTCTTTTTAGCTCTTATCCTTTTCTTCATGTTTCTTTCATTCTCCTTTTTATCATATACAAACAGAGACGGAAAAAATAAAAACAGCTTTTGTCGCATGGACAAAAGGAGCGTCGCTTTCAATTCCATAACCTATTCTGCCAAGTGTATCACACCACAGTGCGAGCATAGCGCCGAATATATTCTCACCATTCAAAGAGACATTGATATCCTTTCGCCTTATTCACGCTGTTTTGGCCGCATTTGTAGAATATTGAATAGCCACTTCAGTGAGCAATTTGAACTTATAATGATGCCTTTTAGCGTGGGAGGCTCGGCAAAAGGCGTAGGTTTTATGAGTGATCTTCTAGCATAGTATAATATATATATATATATATATATATATATATATATATATATATATATATATATATATATATATATATATATATATATATATATATATATATATATATATATATATATATATATATATATATATATATATATATATATATATATATATATATATATATATATATATATATATATATATATATATATATATATATATATATATATATATATATATATATATATATATATATATATATATATATATATATATATATATATATATATATATATATATATATATATATATATATATATATATAATATATATATATATATATATATATATTATATTTATATTTTTTATTTTTTTTTTTTATTATTATTATTTTATTATTATTATTATTATTATTATTATTATTATTATTATTATTATTATTATTATTATTATTATTTATTATTATTATTATTATTATTATTATTATTATTATTATTATTATTATTATTATTATTATTATTATTATTATTATTATTATTATTATTATTATTATTATTATTATTATTATTATTATTTTTGTAATTCAGTTCCGCCTAATTGGGCAGATTTTTTTTTTCCTTTTGGATGTGAAATAAACACCCCTGTCAGACGAATCATCTCCTCGATTTAGTCAACAATGATCACTTCCGCGACTCTAGTCAACCACTTTTAACCCATCGAACTTGGTCGACTTTTTCACCCTAAGTGACCCTAGATCATAAACAAGGCAAAACATACGTTCGGATGACGTACTGCATCTGTCGCATTTTCCACGGTCTCTTCGCATGAAGGAAGAGTAAAAAAGAAGAAGGGGGAGGGGCTGAAGAGGAAGAATGAGCTGGAGGGGGCAAAGAGAGAAAGAGAGAAAGATATATATATAATAAAAGAGAAATAGATAACAATAGCAGTGATTAGAAAGAGATGATACATCTAATGTAAAGGTATCTCTAAACTTATTTTTATGATAGAATATACTGTATTTATATATATCTTTAAAAAAATCCCATTTTTACTTATCACCATTTTTTTGGGAATTAATTCTCTGTATTATTATTATTATTATTATTATTATTATTATTATTATTATTATTATTATTATTATTATTATTATTATTATTATTATACCCTGAATCGTAATTTTGAGGAACGCTGACTGTAAGCATAGTACATATATTACTATTATCATAACCAACCATCACAATATTTGTATTTATTATTATTATTATTATTATTATTATTATTATTATTATTATTGAAAAATGATTTGGAGTATTGGAGTATTTTCTTAAATTATCAATTTATTCCTCTTTCAAGTAGACGAATCATCCGAATTTTGAGGAACCATCACTTCACCAATTCTTGAAAATCTGCAACTGTTGCAGCGACTACTATTACTTAGAATAAAGTATTCTTAACAACATCCCTCGTTTTTTAAGCTATTTTTTGGGTTATTATTATAAAGTATTTATGAACACATTTACAATGTAGTGATATTCTCTTGTATTTTGAATCAATTTTTTTGTATTATTTCGGCGGGAAAAAAATGGTTTCAGAAAACTTTTATCTCAAATATTCTTGAAAAGCTCCAAAAATGAAATAAGCTTTCCTTGAGACAATGTCATTGTTGCATAGATCTATTTTCTCCTTTAGTCTAGAATAGAATAAAATTTAACCTCAAGTTTTAGAGTCTAAACTAAAGGAGAACATCATTTTCCATTAGTAGAACCATGACTGAAGAAGAATGTAAAATTATAGATCTAGACTAAATAAAGACCGCATACTCTTGACTCTAGACTAAAGAAGAATTTAAAATTCTAGAATTTACACTATAATAGACTATATGTTATATTTTGATCTTTATAGACTATAGACCATCGTTTCCCAATAGGGGTTCACATGGACCCCATATAAGAGGTCCACAATTAGTTTTTACTAACCTACAAATAAATATTTAATTTAGGAATATTACATACGAATATGGGGGGCAGGGGGTCCACATACATCAGTCGTATTTTAAAACAGCAAAAATTTCATCCGTACAACTTACAAATCCTGCATCATTTAACAGAGGAAACCCAGATAGAAGGCTTGAGATGCTTGAATGGTTCTGCAATAAATTGAATGAAAACAGTAGTTTCACTGAAAATTCTGTGCTGTATATATATATATATATATATATATATATATATATATATATATATATATATATATATATATATATATATATATATATATATATATATATATATATATATATATATATATATATATATATATATATATAGATTGGCACAGGTATTCCTGAAAATCATAAATTGGTGAGCTTTGATGTAGTCAGCTTATTTACCAATGTGCCTGTCTCTCAATTTTTGGAGTTTTTGTCAATAAAATTGACAGATATGGATTTGCCCATCCCATGCAATAACCTTATAAAGTTAATAGATATTAGCATAAAGCAAAATGTTTTCTTTATCCATAATAATTTTTATAGGCAAGTTTTTGGCACCGGGAGGGGTAGTAGTTTAAGCCCCGTTATATCAAATTTGTATATGGAATTTTTTGAGACTCAATTATTGGTCAGTATACCTCTCTATTCGTGTGTATCATCGCGGTTTCGATATGTCGATGATGTCTTGACCATTGTCCCTCAGGATTTCCCCATTCTCCCTTTTCTCTCACAACTGAATGATTTGACACAATCCATAAAATTTACACACGAAATACAAGTCCATAATACCATTTCTTTCCTTGATCTTTCCATAGTTCAAAATGGTGTTAATCTGTCCTTCAAAATTTATCGAAAACCGATAATTAAAAATCAACTTTTGCATTCGTACTCGGAACACCCTGATTACATTAAACAAAATATAATATTTAACACTTTTCTTCGTTCATTGAACCTCTCAGATCCCATTTACTTAGACGATGAATTAATATATGTTTACCAACAATTTCTCAGCCTCGGATATACATATGAATATTAACACTATCAGCATCGCAAGGCTCGTATCCGTTTTTATAATATTGATACCCCACAACCGCGTCAACTGCTCCCCAATAGACTCGTTGTCCCATACGCCAGATCCTTGTTGGAGCTTAGGTTTACTGTTAGAAATATTTGTGAGGTCGATCTTACTTTTACTTTCCCGGATACATTGTTTTCCTATTTGATTTCTAATAATACCTCCAATATGGAAAGAATCGGCGGAGTTTACGAGGTTCCATGCAATACTTGCAACAAAGTTTACTTTGGGGAGACTTTGAAGTCACTCCCCTTTCGTATTTCTCAGCATCAAGCGGATGTTAGACGCTTCAATGTTAGCAATTCTTTATTTAACCATATTACGGAACATCACTCCATAGCATGGAATAGGGCCTCTTTTATATTTCTGTCTAAATCAAAGAATATAAACAGATTAGTAGAGTCATTTTTTATAAAATATAAAGATAATTTTAATTTATCTCCTGTTTTTTTTTAGAATTTGGCAACTTTACTTTTGCTTTTTTTGAAGAATTTATTTAAACAATGATGACGGTTTGGCTCATGATATATCTGTGTTTCTGCTCACTTTTTATAAATTTTTGCCCGTTCCTCTTTGTTCTTTAGTTCGTTGGCTAGGAGCCTTTTATTGTCATTTACCTTCTAGAGTCGTTCGAACAAGGAAGCTAAATAACTTCGAGACGTCATGCCCATGTTTTAACCTATCTATATTTATTTTCGTTTTAATTCTTTGTTAAAACGTCTTAGTGTTTTATCTTTTATCGTTTTATATAGTGGTTCCCTTTATTATATTATTAGAGCACGAGCGTGTTTAGTGCTCTTAAATAGTATATATATATATATATATATATATATATATATATATATATATATATATATATATATATATATATATATATATATATATATATATATATATATATATATATATACATAACTCGTAGCACACAAATTGCTTCTCACTACTAATATATTTTTCAGAGAGGCAATCTAAGAATAAAAACCCTATGCAAAACTATATAAAAGCATATGCTAATATGAACAGAGGAGAAAAGGTCTGAACAGGAGCCAAACTGTTTCCTTGGTTGCTATGGAAAGTTTATTGTTATCCTTCTTTGTTGCGTTTCCTTAGAAACCGACCTGCCATTGTTGTCTCTCAATTGTTGCCTTAAGTTAAAAATCCTCGCCTGTTTCACCAATGATAATAATAATAATAATAATAGTAATAATAGTAATAATAATAATAGTAGTAATAATATTATTCACAATAATAATAATAATTATAATATTAATGATAAAAGTGATAAAAGTAATAATAATAAAAATAATAATAATAATAATAATAATAATAATAATTACCAATGATATATATATATATATAATATAATATAATATATATATATATATATATATATATATATATATATATATATAATATATATATATATATATATATATATATATATATATATATATATATATATATATATATATATATATATATATATATATATATATATATATATATATATATATATATATATATATATATATATATATATATATATATATATATATATATATATATATATATTTATATATTAAATGTCAAATCTCACTATCGTTGCCCTTTTCAGAGGGGGGAATATTTCTTAGGAAATTTCTTCCTAAAATCGCCATGAGGGATTATGACAAATAATAATAATAATAATAATAATAATAATAATAATAATAATAATAATAATAATAATAATAATAATAATAATAATAATAATAATAATAATAATAATGAAATTAAGTACTGTACATATTTAATGTATAACGGTGAGATATTTTATGTTAAAATAAAATAGAATACCTGTGTATATATATATATATATTATATATATATATATATATATATATATATATATATATATATATATATATATATATATATATATATATATATATATATATATATATATATATATAATCACAAATAAGGGAAAAATCGATAATACGAGTATATTATAGATAATAGATTAGATAATATATAAAGAAAGGAATAAGAAAATAAAAAGATAAAAATAGATACAAAAAAATAGATTTATGCAACAATGCCATTGTCTCATGGAGAGCTTACCTCATTGTTGGAGCTTTTCAAGAATATTTGAGATAAAAGTTTTCTGAAACCATTTTTTTCCCGCCAAAACTATTTTTTCCCGCCAAAAAAGAATAGGAGATAATAGGATCTTTGTATTTTTGGGAGAGAGAAAAAAAAGAATGAAGAAGAAAAAATAAAAAATAAAATAAAAAAAAATATTTTTTTTAATTTAAATAATAATAATAATAATAATAAAAAAATTGGTTCATTTTTAAAAAAATGAGTTCTTTTTCGGAAACGATTGAATGTTTTTATATTGTCAGGGTCTATTTGGAAGAATATCTTCATTTTTTTTATAAGAGTTTTTAAAGTGTAATTATAGAATATAGTAATATAGTTTTTATTATTATTTTTTTAAATTGTTTTTATTATCATTATTATTATTATTATTATTATTATTATTATTATTATTATTATTATTATTATTATTATTATTATTATTATTATTATTATTATTATTATTATATATTATTTATTATTGTTATTATTATTATTTATTATTATTATATTTATTATTATTATTATTATTATTATTATTATTATTATTATTATTATTATTATTATTATTATTATTATTATTATTATTATTGTTATAATTATAATTATGAGCATTATTATTACTTCTGTTATTATTATTATTATTATTATTATTATTATTATTATTATTATTATTATTATTATTATTATTATTATTATTATTATTATTATTATTAAAATTATGGTCAGTATTATTATTTTCTGTTATTATTATTTTATTATTATATTATAATTATTATTATTATTATAGTATTAGTATAGTATCATCATCATAAATAGAAATTGTTCAATTTTTATATTTATATAACAGACTTTTTTTTTTGTTTGTTTTTAATTTTAAGAATTTATTCTCCTACTTACCTCGCAACTTTGGCCATTATCATTCTTTTCCAATAATATATTTTTCTATTAAATTTTTTTCCAATACA
>SEYY01012284.1:77500-80000 GCA_009176605.1 Armadillidium nasatum | reverse complement strand
TATATATATATATATAATATATATATATATATATATATATATATATATATATATATATATATATATATATATTATATATATATCATTGTAAATATATAAGCCTATAAATGAAGGCTAATTTATGCATGCATAAAGACCTACTATTTTAATGTTATGTCTTTTGAAAGAATGCCAAAAAAAGCGAACATCATTGTATTCTTTTTTTTTATTTGCAAACTAAAAGATCGTAACTGATGCTCTAACAAAGATAGAAGAATGTAATTTTATAGATTTTGTAGATCTAAATAGCAGTAGAGGCGCATGTCTGTCTCGTACGTAGAGCGCTCTCCTATGAGACGAAACGTTGGCCGCTTAAAGGGGGCATACAGACAAACGCTTGAACAAACGCTTTCAAGCCCCATAGCTCATTTCCTTTGTATAACATTAGCCAAAGTTATGCAAACTATGGGTAATAAATATCCTTGTCAACAATAGTGAATCTGTTTTCTTCCTTCTATTCCCCTCTCTTTTTATTCATTTCTATTCCCATCATTCATGCTTTTTATCTGTATATCCTAACGTTAGAGTTTTTTTTTTACTTTAGCCTTTTTTTCACAATATGGCAACCATAGACTTAAGATGGCTGAATTTTCTTCTAAAGAAATTATGTTTGATAAAGAAACTTTGCGCTTAAGAAATGAAAGATACGGCCATTTTTATAATGCAAAATTAGGAGAAACGAACGTTTTAATATAATTGTATAATAATTTAATTGTTATTTATAGCTGCTGTTAAACGGATGAGGCATTCTATTTTTTATTTTGAAGTAAGAAAGAAAATTTTGGTTGCTTGGTTGAGGGAGTGGAAAAAAAAATTAGCTTCTTTTATATTTACTTATATCAACCCTTCCCCCCCTTCTCCCTCTCTCTCTCCTCCCATTTCGCTTTCTGTGTGTTTATGTCGTTTACATTTTCCATTATAGTGGGAGGTTCTCAAAAGATCATAAGAAAGAAATGGTAATATGTAACTCTTATATAAATATAACAAAAGCTTTATAGGAATTCCACTCTTATACATTATCTTCATAAGAACGATTTTTGACTTCAACTCGAATCGTTTCATGGAAGAAAAAAAATAAAAAAATAAAAATATATATAAAAAGGGAACACGATTACTTCCTATCCATTCCAACCACCCAGAGAAAAAAGGTCTTAAAAAGCTCTATACCAACTGGCTATTAGCCCCATTTACACACATAAAGAAACATAAAACGATCTTAATGCACTATAACAAGAGAGAACTCAAGGGGGGGATTCTCTCCCTGTACACGGCGTAAGAGACGAACAAAACTGTGTCTGCGGGAGGCATCATTATCTCGCTTCTCATCTTCCTTTGCTCGACATCGTGAAAAAAAAAAGAGATACGTTTTAAGAAGGGCCACGGGATGCCAACAACTCTTAAAGGAAATGCGGGAACTGACGCCAATCTATTAACTTAATAATGGCTATATCAAACATATTTTTGCTTTATACGGATAATAACCATATAATATATATATATATATATATATATATATATATATATATATATATATATATATATATATATATATATATATATATATATATATATATATATATATATATATATTATATATATATATATATATATATATATATATATATATATATATATATATATATATATATATATATATATATATATATATATATATATATATATATATATATATATATATATATATATATATATATATATCCTGCTTCTAATGCTTCTAATTGCTAAAACAAGCCAAGTACTTATAAATAAAATAATTGCAGTCATAATTTCTAAAGTTTTAAAGTAAAATAAGATATTGACAGTGGCAGTATATTTTAATTCTTGAACTTAGATCCCAATTTAATTTTTACCATTTTTCATAATTTTTTCATAATATTTTCATAATTTTCATAATTTTCATAATTTTTTCATAATGAAAAAAACTTCATATTTAAACGCAGATCCAGAGTTTGGGCAAAACCGACCAAGAATATGTAAGACCAAGACAGTCTAATGTATCTGTAGACAGATGACGATTGACAATCCACGATAAAAACCGCCAAAGACTGATCAAGAAAAGCCAAGACAGTCTAGAGTAACTGTAGACAGAACAAGACTGATAATCAATGATAAAAATCGTCCAAGACTGATCAATAAAGATCAAAACAGTCTAAGATAACTGTAGATAAACCTAGATTTACAATTCAGTATAAAAATCAACCAAGACTGAACAAGAAAGACTAAAACAGTCTAAAGTAACTGTAGACAGACCAAGACTGACAATTCAATACAAAAATCGACCAAGACTGGTCAAGAAAGACTAAAACAGTCTAAGGTAACTGTAGACAGACCAAGACTGACAACTCAATACAAAAATCGACCAAGACTGATCAAGAAAGACTAAAACAGTCTAAGGTAACTGTAGACAGACCAAGACTGACAATTCCTGATAATAATCGAC
>SEYY01012284.1:65000-72500 GCA_009176605.1 Armadillidium nasatum | reverse complement strand
TAAAATATTTAATTTATGTAGTGTATTTCTGGTAATAAATTCATATTATTTATTTCATTTAAAGTATTTCTGGTATTTAATCTATACTATTTAATTTATTTAAAGTATTTCTGGTATTTAATTTATATTTTTAATTTATTAAAGTATTTCTTGTATTTAATTTATAATTTTTAATTTTTCAAATATTTTTGGTATTTAATTTATAATATCTAATTTATTTAAAGTATTTCTGGTATTTAATTTATAATATTTAATTTATTTAAAATATTTCTGGTATTGAATTTATAACATAGCAAAATTATTATTTAGTAATTTAGATCAATGTTATAAATTAAAGACGATTAGGAATCCATATTACTGCCAAAAAAGCAAAAATAAAATTTAAATTTAAATGCTAATAAAAAATATATAAATAATAATAATAATAAAAAAATAAAAAAAATTTAAAATGGCTGGGTAAAAAAACAAAGGCTTATTTTGATAATCACAAATTTTTTTATTTTTCTTGAATTTTTTTTTATAGGAAATATTATAATATTTGTTAAAAAAATTGCTTAATTAAAGACATGGTAACTTATATGTTTTCAATAGGCAAAACCTTGTTTAATTAACGGCATGGTAACTTATATGTTTTAAATAGGCAAAAAAATTGCTTAATTAACTCGTGGTAACATATGTTTAAAATAGGCAAAAAATTGCTTAATTAACTCGTGATAACTTATATGTTTAAAATAGTCAATTTTCTAGGACGAGCGTCATTAGAAAATAGTCGAAGTTTGAATTTAAATTCAAATGCAAAAGGGCTTATCCCGTTTTTGTCTATAAATCTCCCTGTTCACCTGGCCTACTGTATATACGTTAGTATATACATTTATAACTGTGTTTAAATTAGATATATATATATATATATATATATATATATATATATATATATAATATATATTATATATATATATATATATATATATATATATATATATATATATATATATATATATATATATATATATATATATATATATAATATATATATATATATATATATATATATATATATATATATATATATATATATATATATATATATATATATATATATATATATATATATATATATATATATATATATATATATATATATATAACTACAATCACTTCAGTTCGGTAAGTTGCCATGCTGGCAATCTTTGTAGGGCAAAAACTTCAGGTTTTAACAAGACTGATCAACGTCATACACAATACGAATGTCTATGGGTTTTGTAAGTCAATTATTTTGTAGTAATATAATTTCCAGAAACAGACATTCTATGGCTTACCAAATCTTCTTGTCAGCGAATGATTTCTTACTGTAAGGGGCACCTTAAAAGCAAATTATATTGTAGTCTACCTGCTAAGACTGAAGAACTAAAATTCAAGATCAGAGAATCAATTGCTGAAATTCATGTAGAAATGTTACGTCGAACCATGAACAATTTCACAAAGAGACTGCTGAAATATCTTCGCAGAGAAAGACCTCACCAGCAAGATGTGATCTTCTAGAAATAAATTGTGTATTTATAGATAAATGACATGTTTTTTACCATTTAAATTTATTTAATAAATTTAGTTAAGATAATTTCCATAACGCAATTTCATCTTTTAGATATTTCGATTCCTTGAATCACTCTGTATATATGTATATATGTATATTTAAAGCTAGTACCACCGTTTTCGGGGAAAACCTTATTTTCAGAGAAAAATAAAAATGGAAACTCTGCTCATGAAAGGCTAAAAGGCTTATAAACTGTTTCGTTCTTTCTAATTCTCTTGACTCTTTAATCTTTGACAGCGTGATGTTGGTGCCTTGTCTCTTTTCTATAGGTACTACAGTGGCAAATGCTTGAGGGAACTATCCACTCGTATACCTGCATTTTTACTGCTTCTTCGCAGCACAAGGGGTCATTGTCTGCTCATCAATTTTGCGTGGACATAAGCAACTCCAGGCTTGTTCGCTATGGTGCCTCCTTCTTCCCTGCCACCTCTGTGGAACTCTCTCTCCTCTCCCATCTTCTGAGTTTCCTTCTGTATTTAATCTCAATTTCTTTGAAGCCCGCGTCTGCGCTCACCTAAGAATTTGCGTTAGGTGGGATCTAAAGAGATGATTTTTATTTTTTGCTTTTTGTACTCTTTTTACCTTCCTTGAATAGGGCTTTGCCCGTGAGTGGTGATGATGTGTAAAAATAAAATGCATTAAAAAAAATTGAGAATTCTTGAAGGAAGTTCTTCTAAAGAAAGAAGTATGACAACGAACCAATCTGCGGAGTTATCAGTTTCACACAAAATTGATGAGAAGAAATTGCATTCCAGCTAAGAGAACATCGCAAATGCGATGAAATACTCTCAGTCACCTACCGTTGTTGTATCTTTAGAATATTGAAACAGTGTTCAGAGTCACATCGGGAATTTAATGGGTAAAGGAAATTAGAAAATAACGAGCAGTTTTTTCAGTCTTGATTCGACTTTCTGTAAAATATGAGTGGAACTGGAGCCCCTTTAAATGTGAGGGCAGTACTGTATACAAAGGAGAATAAGATCTTTGCATAGTTGAAGTAGCTGAGAACAGGGAAGATCATTTCGCTGTTTGAAAAAAATTACCAAGTTTTTACGATTTTGTTAAGATCAAGGATGTTTAAACTATCAACAGGGGAGACAACCGAGTATTTGAATATCTATGGTGTGTGCTATGACACCAGACAACGATGTAGAAGTTAAAAAGTTGAAATCCGCAAGGTTGATATTGAACAAAAAGAAAATCTTATGTAATTCGCAAGAATAGAATTAAAGGGCGACAAGCTACACGTAGGTCAGGATGTAGCTACTGGAGAGGAAGCAATAAAATTAGCAGCTATAAGACTGTGGTCAAAGTTACTGATAATAGCTGAGATAAAAGATATTTATGATAAATAGGTCTAATGGAAAAACACGGGCTAAATGTGTTTAAGAAATGATTAGGACCATTCAGAGAATGTGAAGACTCTCTCTTTAATGATTCCAAATCTTTGAGGATAGAAAATGGGTTTTCATTATTTCCAACCCAAACAATGTAAAAGGAAGTAAACCATTTTGAGTTGCTTACACTGAAATCACTTAAATAGAGGATATCAACATATATATTATTATATATTACACCTGACCAGACTTATTTAATTGACTTACTTTGCATTTATCCCTAGAAGTTGTTATGCATCATGAAAAACTCAATGCTAGACTTTGGTTGGGGTTGACAGTTACTGTTGGGTATACACCTACACACCCTCACACACACCCGACCACCCACCCACACATACATACACACACACCCACCACACCACCCACACATACACACACACACACATATATATATATATATATATAATATATATATATATATATATATATATATATATATATATATATATATATATATATATATATATATATATGCTCAAAGCGATTGTTTATTCTTATTCAGATAGGTAATGACATGCAGTTATTCAATTTTGAAGCAGTTTAATTCATCGTTGATTGAACCGTCGTTCACAGTTATAATTAAATATAATTAAATCACATATATATAATATATATATATATATATATAAATATATATATATATATATAATATATATATATATATATATATATATATATATATATATATATATATATATATATATATATATATATATATATATATATATATATATATATATATATATATACAACGTTAAAACCAATAGATTATAATAATATATAACAAAGGCAATGTTTCTGCCCAGGAACGCAGGATCCTCATCAGGACTAGAAAGGTGTAAGAAAAGCTAGAAAAAAAAGTCTTTTCTCACCTCACTTTCTAAGATGGACTTGATAAGGACACTGTTTTCTTGGGCTGAAACGTTGTCCTTGTTATATTTTAGTGGTTTTGATGTTTTATATAAAAATAGGAATTGCTTTAAGTTTATATATATATATATATATATATATTATATATATATATATATATATATATATATATATATATATATATATATATATATATATATATATATATATATATATATATATATATATATATATATATATAAACTGCCAGGACAGAGAATCTTCGTAGGATTTAGTAACTGGTGTTGTACCCACCAGGGCCTTGTACCAAACCAGCACTCCAACCACCGCATCATCAATTTTCTTTGCTGACCGCATCGCTTCAGCACCTCATTTTTTATTTTTTTTCCCACACTATATATATATATATAATAGTATATATATATAATATATATATATATATTATATATATATATATATATATATATATATATATATATATATATATATATATATATATATATATATATATATATATATTATATATATATATATATATATATATATATATACATAGAATACTCATCACTGTCATTTGATATAATTGAAAGGTGGTGTCAGTTGCAGACCTGGAATGCAGCATTGCTGTTAGGTAAACATATTGTCCCGCATTATTGATGTATACTTGCAATATTTAACGAACATCCGCTATTAGTATTAACCTTCTCCAAGAAATCCTATCATGCGCCAAACTAATTGCTTCATTCTATACTAATACCCTTCCCTATGCATTATTAGATTCTTTGCACCTTCAAACCATTTCCTATTTCAGATGAATATAAAAAGATGGAAAAATGTCTGTGAAGGGATATTTGATATTACAAAAAAGTTTGACTACAATAGTTTAAAAATAATATACTGATACAATTTTAAAAGTATGTGTTGCATGTATGTATGTATGTATGTATGTATGTATGTATGTATGTATGTATGTATGTATGTATGTATGTATGTATGTATGTATGTATGTATGTATGTATGTATGTATGTATGTATATATGCATGTATGTATTTATGAATGCATATTATTATTATTATTTATTTATTTTATTATTATTATTATTATTATTATTATTATTATTATTATTATTATTATTATTATATATTATTATTATTATTTATATTATTTATTATTATTATTATTATTATTATTATTATTATTATTATTATTATTATTATTATTATTATTATTATTATTACTTAATATTATTACTATTTATCATTATTTTTAACATTATTTTATTATTATTATTATTATTATTATTATTATTATTATTATTATTATTATTATTATTATTATTATTATTATTAATCTCACAGTATTAATACACATTTAAGTGTCAGATTTCCATTTTGGTAACCATCTACCAAAAAAAAAAAACCATAAAAATAAACAACCATTAAACCTTTAAAGTTTCCATTTAAGCATAAAAGTGTATACACAAATATTAAGCAAACAATAGTATATTTATATAAATATAGAATACACACACACACACACGAACACACAATCATGAATGAATTAATAATATAAAAGGTCTCTTTTTTAGTATGTGAAAAAGGAGGCCAGCATGCAGCTAAATAAGAAAGACTGAAACAAAGGAAGAGTCTACGGGGGGGGACCTCTTCTCGAAAAGAGTCTATGGGGGGGGACCTCGTCTCGAAATTAGTTTTCACAAGAGTCTATTATGGCTCCAATGTGACATTGTGGAATCACACAAAAGAATTCTATTCATCAATGCACAGGAGTGTCGCTCTAGTATGTTTTTTCAGCTTATATATATTATATATATATATATATATATATATATATTATATATATATATATATATATATATATATATATATATATATATATATATATATATATATATATATATATATATATATATATATATATATATATATATATATTATATATATATATATATATATATATATATAATATATATATATATATATATATATATATATATATATTATATATATATATATATTATATATATATATATATATATATATATATATATATATATATATATATATATATATATATATATATATATATATATATATATATATATATATATATATATATATATATATATATATATATATATATATATATATATTTATCGCATCACTAAGTAAAAGGTACAGTCGTGAACAGAAGTTCGTTCCTATTAAGCTGGAAATAAATATTTATATAAAATGGAGATCATTTCAGGTTCAGCCAATCACAGTTCAGTTAAGCCCCGCTCAATGTTTTTATTTTCTTTTTATTCAAAATAGAGCTTTTATGACATGATTTCCATTTTATATAAATATTTATTTCCAGCCTAATAGGAACGAACTTCTGTTCACGACTGTACATAAAGGTATCAAAGTATACAGGATATAGACTATGATTAATATGGTTCATATATGTCAAGAGACAATTTACACACATGTGGATACAAAGAGGTATTGGAACGTCTCTACAAAAACTATCCATGGGAATATAGGTGTACTGCGTATAGCGGTCGCGAACCTGTAGGTACATTGATTGTCCATAGAATATGTTGATGGTGCCGTCTACCGTGGCTCGAACGGTAGGGTGATTGACTCACGTGCTTGAGGGCGCCGGTTCGATCCCACTTGGGGATCCTAGGTATATTCTACCTAGAAAGTTCCTCTCCTCGAATAGGGCAATGCCCGTGAGATGTGAACTTTTTATAAAAAAAAAAAAAAAAAAAAAAAATAGTACCGTGTATCACCACCTCTTGACGTAATGACGGCCTGGTACAGTAGTCCAGTGCAGGATATGAGGTTCCGTATGTTATCCTGAAGGATCGCGTCTCTTAGGCTGACCAGTGTATGCCGAAGGTCATTCAGGGTCATTTGGGATGGACTGATATGTCGAAGTGCTTGTTCCAACATATCCCACACATGCTCGATGCGATTCAGGTTCCGGACTATAACCGGTCACCGGATCGTGTCAAGTTGAACTTCCAGTACTTATTCGCATACACTGCATAAGAATAAACCCTGGACAGATGTAGGGTGCATAAAATATAACAAAAGGCTCAAGAATGTTTGCAATGTATTGTGCAGCCGTCAGGGACCTTTCACGAAGGGTGTGGGAGTTTGTACGAGCGGTTAGAGAAATACTTCCTCAGACCACTGTATGGCACTTCCCCCTGGATCTTACACGCTACATATCTCTTTGGACCTTCAATGGACATGTAACGTTCATATGTGGCCCTCGCTGTACGATGACCTCTTGTGAGAGGTGGCTCTCTTGCAGACCTTTGTGACCCATACGTGTTCCATGTACCTGCGCCAACTGGTTTCTGGAGAATTCTTGCTGTCTTGAAGTGTTCTGCACTACGCGTAGCCGAATAAATCAGTCTTAACAATGTGTTGCTGAGTGTGATCTGACTTTCCCCACGAAGTCTACGATATTCGTTAGTCTCCTTGTACCGATGTCAGACTCTTTCGATGTTTGTGTGTGCAACGTTGAACATACATCCAAGATAACGATGGCTGTGGCTCTATGCTGCCAAAGTATACAGGAAATGTGTAAATCTGCGCATATTCATCACGTGATAAATGGCGGGTAAC
>SEYY01012284.1:45000-55000 GCA_009176605.1 Armadillidium nasatum | reverse complement strand
ATATATATATATATATATATATATATATATATATATATATATATATATATATATATATATATATATATATATATATATATATATATATATATATATATATATATATATATATATATATATATATATATATATATATATATATATATATATATATATATATATATATATATATATATATATATATATAATATAATATATATATAATATATATATATATATATATATATATATATATATATATATATATATATATATATAATGTTAATAAAAGTGCAAATTGAATTATGTAATGTATATATTTTGAGGTATTTAATTTAAGGGTAGTGACTATAAGAGAGAGTAGATTTAAAGTTAGCTGTCGGAGCATCAAAGCACCTGAATTTCGATGAAGAACAAGAGGTGAGGTCTAGAGGAAGAAAGGTGATGTTTAAAAAAGTGGAAATTTTGAAAAAGACTGCAGAATGATAGAGTGAGATGTGAGTGGCAAATAATAGATTTTGCATGATTCCGGGATGAAATATAAGTTGCATGAGTTTGTGGAGTTTGAGGACGAAGGTAATAACACGAGAACAAGAAGGGTTAAACCAAGGTTTGTTAGGTTTAGTAGAAGTGAAAAAATATGGAATGTACGGCTCCAGGCAGGAAAGAATCACTTCGGTTATGCGTTCTGCACACTACGAGAGACTTCTCACACGGAAAGAGTAATCATTCCATGGGAAATCAGAGAAGTATAACTCAAGTCAGACCAGTTAGCAGTACCGAAGTGCCAGAAACATCTCGCCTAAGCCGGGACCGTTCTTACAGAAGACTTGAAGAAACAGGCCAAGGTACAGAGATAAAAAGATAATCTGATGAACCCAAAGGAGAAAAGTTTAAAAGTATAAAGAGAAGTAAAAAAAAGTTAGGAAAAGATCAAGTATGTTGGATTCATCAGCAAGGAGGTCAGAAATACGAATAGGGAGCTGTACCAACCTCTCGAGGATGTTCTGAATTGAAAAGTGGTAGGCGAGTTCACCAGCTATATCATGAGAACTAAATGAAAGCCATTGGCGGTGGTGAACGCTGAAGTCACGTAAAATGATGATTTCAGAGAAAGGAGAAGAAAAAATGTGCCCTATTTTGGAGTTAAGATAGTTGAAGAATTTGGGATAGTTAGTAGAAAGAGGAGATAAATAGACTGAACAATATAAATTTAGTTGCAGAATTGCAAGACAGTTTAAGCCAAAATGTTGAGAATTTAGACTCTAAATTAGAGATACGAGAAGAAACAACATCGTTGCACACATACGCGTAACAACCAATTGTTCTGAAAATTTAGGATAAAGACAGCAGGAAGTAACAAAGTATGGTTTCTGTCAGCGCACTTAAGCACCAGAGATTCAGTCAAGAACAAGAGACAAGAGTCTTGAAGAAGAGAGGTGGTGTTCGAGAAAGGGGAAATTAGACAAAAGATCGCGAATGTTGCGGAAATTAATCAAGAAATTAGACCTTTCATTAGAACAAGCCGGATGGAAAGTTTTGACGGTATCACCCCCATCATCGGAGGCCCACAACTTACAAGTGATGAGGGAGTTAAGAGTGGATGAGGGGCATTGTTTAGATGCCTCCTCTCCATAGCATATATATATATATATATATATATATATATATATAATATATATATATATATATATATATAATATATATATATATATATATATATATATATATATATATATCGAGGAATATATATAATATATCCAATATGGTTATGAAAATAATACTTCTTATATAGTGAAATATTGAAGGCAAATATGTCAGTAATATTTATTTTGAACCATTAACTTCCACCGGGTTATTCCTCGAAATATATGTTATATTATATAATATATATATATATAAGTATATATATATATATAATATAATAATATTTAAACGAAAAATTTTATTTTTAATTTACTATGCTATTGCTATAAGCTAAGAACCTGTAATGCAGTCAAAACTATAGTTTAATATTTAAATATAGCACAAGGAATCAGTCCCAATAGTATCAATATTACAGTTTGATACTTTTACAAAATAAATTTACTGGAAAAGAAATAAGGAGAAAACGAAAAGTGTTATATCAAATAAAGAGTGATAGATTGATAGATAGATTTATAGATAGATAAGTAGAAGATAAATAGTTAGATAGATAGATAGATAATGATAGATAGATAGATAGATAGATATATATATAATAGATAGATAGATAGATAGATAGATAGATAGATAGATAGATAGATAGATAGATAGATATATAGATAATATAATATATATATATATATATATATATATATATATATATATATATATATATATATTATATATATATATAATATAGATATAGATATATATAGATAGATAGATAGATAGATAGATAGATAGATAGATAGATAGATAGATAGATATATATAGATAGATAGATAGATAGATAGATAGATGGATAGATATAAAGATAGATAGATAGAGGGAGAGAGAGATAAATAGAAAAGGGACTTAAGATAGAAGAGAGAAAAAGAATGGGTTCAAAACTTCGTTTCTTTTATCATTCATACATCCGATTTTAGAACCCCAAACTTTTTCTTTACATTGGTGAGGGGTTCCTATCTGTCGCACCCTCTCGAAGGCCTAATCATCTTAGCGCGACAAGCCACACGTCAATCACATTCTTTTCATATCCAATATTTCGATTCTATTATTTATATTTTTTTTTAAGTCATCCCCATTCTCAAGTTGTGTTCCGAAAATCTATGCTAAGAGTATTCTATTCTATTATTGTATGTCATTCTATGTTTATTATTTATTCTTAAGGGGAAGAGTAGAGGGGGGGAGGGTTTAATAAATTTGTGAACGTGTTAAGTACTTTTGGGAGAAAAATATATATATATATTTTTTTTTGTTTGATGTAATACCCTTAAAAATATATATATATTTTTTGTATTTTCCTTTTTATCAGAAAACATGTATTTGACGTGTTCAATGACGACTGTTTTAGAACTCATATTTTCTTCCCATTCTTTGTGGAAAACTTTGCAAAGGGGAAACTTAAAAAGAATTTTTTTTTTTTTTTTTTTTTTTTTTTTTTTTTTTTTTTTTTTTTTTTTTTTTTTTTTTTTTTTTTTTTTAATTGCATCTTACAAATTTCTTTGGATTTATAATTAAAATAAGGGGGAAAATATTCATATATATATATTTTTTTTTTAATATATTTTTTTTTCTTCATTTAAGAAATAAAGTTAAAGGCTTATAAAAAGAATTAAAAAATATAACAGTTAATATCAATTATTAATAACTGATTATTAATTGATTATTTTAGAAATATCGATTAATTTATATTCAAATCGTATTTGATCAATATCGATCCATTAAGTTACCAAGATTTTAATAGCTTCTGTATGACTACTCTGACTATAAATAATATAAACCATTGAATAAAATCAGGCTCCAAAATAAAATAAAAAAACTAATAATAATAAATTTAAATAAATATTTTTTAAATAAATGTTTAAAATAAAAATCTAAATAAAGGAATAAATAAGTAAATATAAATTTTATGAAGTTTTGACTGTTTCTAAAACACTCTGAATATATAATATATATATATATATATATATATATATATATATATATATATATATATATATATATATATATATATATATAAATATATATATATATATATATATATATATATATATATATATGTCGACAATAATTAATACAATTACATCTAGATATTAAGGATGAAGAATAGGTCGATTCTTTTAATACTTTGAGCCTAAACCCAATATCGTATAGTGAATGGATGAGCTACGTCTATAAACAGCTCTGGGACAATATCAACAACATATCTTATTTATATAAATGTATTAAAACAATAGTTTTTTTTCCTTTCATTCTCATTTCCCAATCAATTTTTTCTTACCTAATATTTCGTGAACGTTTCTCCACATTTATCAATAGAATTCTTTTTCTTAATGAATGGGAAAAAGGATTCATTCTCATTGTTAAGAAATGCCAATTGGTAAAAATCATTTGCTAAGAATTGGTGCCAAAATAAGGGAAGAGAATGATAATAATAATGGTGGAGAAAAAATTGAGACTAAAAATAAAAAAAATATAAATGAAAAAAAAAAAAAAAAAATGAGCTGTGGATTTTTCTAACGCCTTTTCATTAGACGCTCAGTCAACAAAGCGCAGCTTCCCCAATAGAAGAAGCTTTTGTGCTTCGCCAATGACAAACACAAAACTTGGATTTTGGGGATAGCGTCGAGAATGATAATGGATAAAGTTATATCAATTTTTGCTTCTTTTTTATTAGTATTTGTGGTAGCGCTAAAAAAGTTTCTATATAGGAATCGCTTTTCATTGTTAAGAGAAATAATATGGCATTACTGATAAGTCCAATTTCGTTCTTTCATTTACTTTAAAAATCTCTCTCTCTCTCTCTCTCTCTCTCTCTCTCTCTCATTCTTCATTTTTCCATTTTTTCTTTCTCTCCTTTTCTTTCTACTCATTCAATCTTTTATTCTTTCATTCTTTCTTTTTTCCTTTTTACTCTTCCTTTATTTCTTTCTTTTCTCTCTCTTTTTATTTTCTTCTTTCTTTCATTCTTTATATCGTTTTCTTATTTCATTCTTTCTTTCTTTCTGGTGTTTTTCTGCCCAATTTTCAGCATAATTCTAACCCTTTACATGACTGCTGTGATCATTCTTGTTTGTAAAGTCATACATCACTCTACCTTCTATTTTTCAAGCATATATTGAAACATTTCGGCTTTTGATTATGATTCAGAAATGGGAATTTGTTTCGTCAATTTCAAGGGATTTATTAGAGCCTCTTGCCTTTTTCCTATCGAGAAATCTAGGACATATATATATATATATATATATATATATATATATATATATATATATATATATATATATATATATATATATATATATATATATATATATATATATATATATATATATATATATATATATATATATATATATATATCAAAGATGAGCGAATCCGGCAACTTACAAATCTGAATCCGAATATGAATCCGGAACCTTCGATTCCGAATCAAAATCAGAATCAGAATCAGAATCAGCACGTTTTAGAATTCTCGAACCGAATCCGAATCCATGAAAAAAATCTACGAATCCGGATTCGGATTCGCCCATATATATATATATATATATATATATATATATATATATATATATATATATATATATATATATATATATATATATATATATATATATATATATATATATATTATATATATATATATATATATATTATATATATATATATATATATATATATGATGGGAACGAAGTATAGAAGTTGAAGGCGAGGAAGAGAAGATTTGAAATTAAGGTGAAAGTTTGTTTGTTGGTTAGAGTATGTTAGAATACAGGAAATGTGTGGATGGAGAAAGTGTATGGTTGAGAGAGCTGAACAGAGTTTGCTGAGATTGTTTTGGCATGTTTTTAGAATGAATAAAAAGAGAATGTCCCAGAAGGTATTTGTTTCAGAGGTGGAGGCTGTGAGAGATAAGGAAAGACAGAGGGGAAGTTCGACGAGTAATTTCTTGGAGCTGTTAAGGGATAGATGGATGAATTGAGAGGAGGGTGTGTGGTTGACGGAGGATAGGAATGAATGGAAAAGATTGGTGAAGGGGTGAGTGGTTGAGTGGATGTGTAAGATATTATATATATATATATATATATATATATATATATATATATATATATATATATATATATATATATATATATATATATATATATATATATATATATATATATATATATATATATATATTAGGTGTCCCTTATATTTTAACTTTCAGAAAATAATACAGACACCCACCATATTTTTTCCTATGAGTATGACAAACATCCAAAGGCCAATTATTAAACCTTTAGTGCACGAGAACCTGTGCCGACAAACCTAAACGAGTTGAATCCTGTATTCGCTTTTCTGTGGCTTGGATGCCTTTTTTTACTTTGAGTTATTTAGTTCACTTCATCACTTGTGTCACTCGCTATACAATGACGCGTGAATTGCTCATCGATGACATCAACATTTATTCGGTTGGTAGTATTAGTCAGCAAATATCAGATAAAAACTGCCATCCAATTGACAAGTTTTATCAGTATTATTTTATAACATTCGTAAAGTTAAACTGACCATTATTTAAAGTGCAAATCTAGTGTCTCACGAATGCATAATTTTTTGGGAAAAAAACTAGAATCCTTACAAGAGCATTACCTCGCTGCATTAAGAAATTGATTGACTTGCACTCTAAATGGAGAGGCTTGCAGAAAAATGCACAAAAAAACTCAGGATGTATTTAAAGACCGTGAAAAGGAATTTTCAGAAAACTTGGATAATTTGTTTGATATTGTCACGTCAAACCTTTATAAAATGTAATATATATTCATTATGCCAGACATAAGGTAGTTTATTATTCTTATATATATAATTCTTATATTATTAATTATATTATCTTATTTATATATATGGCCTCCGTCCTGAACAAGACTACCACTAACTGTCATAGTTATTTAATAAAGAAATATTGTCGATAAGCAACAGTCCTGATACACGGTTTGGGTATAAGTCATAGGAAGTTAGAAAATAGATGAAGGAAGTATGTTCCAGACTTTACCAGTAAAGTATATCTAAGATTGAGCATAGCGGTTAAGTCTGGGGTCAGAGAGTTGGACAGAGAAAGGATGAGACTCAATGGAGGAGGTATGCGACGAGAGAGTTAAAAATTTTAGTGTCCATTGTAATAGCGATAGTGACGAATAGAAAGAGAGTGAGAGAGCAGGAGAGTTGATTGAAGGCGAAAAAGCCATAAGACTCCACCCCAAGATCTGTGTGCATACTCTATACAGGGGCGAACAACACCCCTATACAGAGCAAGCAACTGGGGTGGACAGAAGAAATGCTGTAGGCGCCTCAGAACACCCAACCTCTTAGAAGCTTGTTTAGAAAGAGAAATAATGTGATCTTTCCAAGAAAGATCCCGAGAAAAAGAAACACAATAAATATTAAGGAGAGATGAAGGTTTGAGTTGCTGTGTTTTCGAAGAAGATACATAGTTGTGTGGAAATTGTGTCGAGTAGAAAGATGGAGAATTGAGTTTTTGAGGCATTGAAAACGACCATGTTTTTCTCTGCCCAATTTGAAAAACGAGAAATATCAGAGGTCAGTTGCTCCAAGGTCACCCTCCCTGCTTCTACTAACTGTTGTTGGGAGGGGCGCCTTTCAAAATGAAAAGAGTAATAAAGGGTGGAGTCATCAGTTTAGGAGTAGAGATAATTAAGAGAACAAAATAAAAGCAGAGATTAATAGATGAATTGATGGTGAAAAGTGTTATAAAACGACCAGAAAAGAAATCAGAGAGAAGGTCATTAATGAAAAGCAGAAAAAGTGTTGGGGATGGAACAGATCCTTGAGGAACACCACTATTATTAGAATTATAAGATGAACGGTGGCCGTCTACAACAGCTGCTATAGAACGACCGGAAAGGAAATCAGAGAGAAGGCCACAGAGAGAAGGATAGATTCCGAAAGAAGGAAGTTTGGAAATCAAAGCTTTGTGACAGACTTTATCGAAAGCTATCGATATGTCCAGCGCGACAGCAAAAGATTCACCGAAATGCCGAAGAGCGGAGGACCAAGAGTCAGAGAGAAGGGAAAGAAGATCACCAGTAGAGCGTTTCTTACGAAGGCCATACTGGCGATCAGAGCTAAGATTAGAAGAATTGAGAAGTTTCCAAATCTTCCTGTTAAGGATAGATTCGAAAACTTTAGAAAGAACGGAGGTTAAAGAAATTGGACGGAAGTTAGAGGGTTGAGAGGGGTCCCCCTTCTTCGGCACAGACTGAATGAGCGCACGATTCCAGCAAGAAGGGAAGGTCAAAGTAGAAAGACATAGACGAAATAGTTTACCAAGGCAGGGTGCAAGCTCGGAGCACAAGTTTTGAGAACCACAGGAGGGATATGATCAGGACCGTATGTATTCTTAGTGTTGAGCTCATAGAGAGTAGAAATAACGTCTTTAGAAGAAATTACAATTTTAGGCATAAATGAGTTGGAGGAAGTTTAAGTAGTAGGAACAGCTCCAGAATCATCTAAGGTTGAATTAAAGGCAAAAGTTCGAGCAAAGAGTTCATCTTTAGAGGAAGGCAAAACTGCAGTTGAACCGTCAGAAGATACTAGAGGAGGGAAAGAGGAAGAAGCAAAGTTAGAGTTAACATTTTTTGCAAAATGCCAGAAAGGGCGAGAGGAAGAGGAACCAGAAAGATTATTGCATTTGCGACGGAGAAAAGAGTTTTTGGTATTTCGAAGAATAACGATTTTGAAGTTGCGTGATGGAGTTTGAAGACGACGGTAATCCCTGAAGCAAGCATTCCCTGCGAAGGATAGCACGAGAACAAGCAGTTTAAACCAAAGATTTAGTAGAAGGGAAAGAATATGGAATGTACACCTCCATGCCAGAGAGAATAACCACTGCTATGCGCTCTGCACACTCCGAGGTACCCTCCCACGGAAACATTAATCATTCCATGGAAAATCAGAAAAGTACGACCGCAAGTTAGACCAGTTAGTGGCACCTAAATGCCAGAAGAGTTTCCTCGCCGAAGACAGGGGCCTTTCTTGATGAAGACCTTGAAGAGACAGGACAAGATACATATAAGAAGGTGATCGGATGAACCCAGAGGAGGAAAGAGTTTAACAGTGTAAGGAGAAGGATAAGAAGTTAGGAAATTTAGTATATATATATATATTATATATATATATATATATATATATATATATATATATATATTATATATATATATATATATATATATATATATATATATATATATATATATATATATATATATATATATATATATATATATATATATATATATATATATATATATATATATATATATATATATATATATATATATATATATATATATATATATATATATATATATATATATATATATATTATATATTTGTAGGCTGAGGCCTACCAAATTCCTATTTTGATCGAAAAAGTTCAACATGTCCAGATACACCACGTTTGAAAGTATGAAAGTGAAAGGAAGTTGGAAACAGATAAAGGGAGTGTGTCAGTCTTTACCAGTAGAGTATATGTAAGATTGAGCAGAGCGGTTAAGTCTGGGGTCGGAGAGTTGGACAGAGAAAGGATGAGACTGTGTAGAAAGTCCTGTCGCCCGGGCTCTTCTTAATGTAGGAGGTATGCGACGAGAGTTCAGAAGAGCAGTGTCCATTGCAATAGTGATAGTATAGAGAGAGTGACGCAACAGTTCGACGGGCAGAAAGAATAGAATATGAGCAGGAGAGTTGATGAGACGAAAGTCCTAGACTCCACCTTCTCTAGGTGAGCTGAATGAGTGGAACCACCTCAAAAATGGGAAGCATCCTCCATACAGGGACGAACAACACCCCTATAGAGAGCAAGCAACTGAGGTGGCGTGAAGTAAATCTGAAGAAACCTCAAAACACCCAATCTCTTAGAAGCTTGTTTAGAAAGAGAAGTAATGCGATCTTGCCAAGAAAGAATACGAGAAAAGGATACGCCAAGAATATTAAGAACAGATGAATTCTTGAGTTGTGTGTTTTCGAAGAAGATATCATAGTTGTGTGGAAGATTATGTCGAGTGGAGAGATGGAGGAATTGAGCATTGAAAACCACCATGGTTCCTCAACCGCCAATTTGAAATACGTGAAAAATCAAAGGTTAATAGCTCTAAGGCTACCCTTCCCGAGTCCATTACCTGCTGTTGGGTGGGACGTCTTTCAAACTGGAAAAAGTAACGAAGTGTGGAATCATTAACATAGGAGTGAATAAGAGATGAGGTAATAGAGAGAAGGTCCTTAATGAAAAGCAAGAAAAAGTGTTGGGAATAGAACAAAACCCTGAGGAACACCTCTATTAAAA
>SEYY01012284.1:25000-27500 GCA_009176605.1 Armadillidium nasatum | reverse complement strand
TATTCTTTAAAACTTCTACTTCTTATAGAAACCCGCGACTTATACCTTAAATTTTCTTATAGAGACTCACTACTCATTCTCCAAAACTTCATATAGAAACCCACGACTCATTCTTCAAACTTCTGTTTCTTAAATAAACCCAAGACTCATTCTATAAAACTTCTATTTCTTATAAAAACAAAGGACTCTTTATTTAAAATTTCTTATAGAAACCCACGACTCATTTTTAAAACTTTTATTTCTTATAGAAACCCACGACTCATTCTTAAAACTTCTATTTTTTATAAAAACCCACGATTCATTCTTTTAAACTTCATATAGAAACCCATTTCTATTTCTTATAGAAACCCATGACTCATTCTTTAAAATTACTTATAGAACCAACAACTCATACTTTAAAACTACATATAAAACCCACGACTCATTCTTAAAACTTTTATTTCTTATAGACACCCACCACTCATTCTTTAAAATTTCTTATAGAAACTCTCGATTCATTCTTTAAAACTTCATTTAGAACCCACGACTCATTCTTTAAAACTGTATAGAAAACCACAACTCAATCTATGAAACTTCTATTTCTTATAGAAACTCAAGACTCATTCTTTCAAATTTCAAATAGAAACCCACGAATCACCCTTTAAAACTTCAAATAGTAACCGAAGACTCATGCCTTTAACTTCTGATTCTCATAGAAACCCAACACTCATTCTTTAAAACTTCTGTTTCTTATTGAAACCCATGACTCATTCTTTAAAATTTATTGAGTCTTGGGTTTCTATAAGAAATTTTAAAAAATGAGTGCGAGTTTCTATAAGAAATAGAAGTTTTAAGAATGAGTTGTGTGTGAGTCAGTTTGCTTCTATTTCTTATGGAAACTTATGACTCATTCTTTAAGAAACCCAAGAATCATTCATAAAACTTCCATCTCTTTTAAAAATCCATGACTTATTCTCTTCCCACGACTAAAACTTCTATTTCTCATAGAAACCCACGATTCATTCTTTAAAGCTTTATATGGAAACCAACGACTCATTCTTAAAACTTCTAATTCTTAAAGAAACCCACGAATCATTTTTTAAAACTTCATATAGAAACCCACGACTCAATCTATAAAACATCTATTTCTTATACAAACTCACGACTCATCCTTTAAAATTTCTTATAGAAATCCACGAATCATTCTTTAAAACCATATAGAAACACGACTCATTCCAATAACTTCTGATTCTTATAGAAACCCACGACTCATTCTTTAAAATTTCCTATAGAAACCCAAGTCTCATTTTTTAAAACTGACTTATTCAAAACTTCTAATAGAAACCCACGACTTATTCTTTAAAATTTCTTATAGAAACCCACGACTGATTCATTAAGACTTCATATACAAACCCAAGAATCATTCATAAAACTTCAATTTCTTTTAAAAATCCAAGACTTATTCTTTAAAATTTCTATTTCTTATAAAACCCACTACTCAATCTTTAAAATTTATTAGAGAAACCCACGACTCATTCTTTAAAATTTCATTTAAAAAAAACTCGACTCATTCTTAAAACTTCTATTTTTTATAGAAACTCACGACTCATTCTTTAAAATTCTTATAAGAAACCCACGTCTCATCCTTTAAAAGTTCAATTTCTTATAGAATCGCATTACTCTTTTCTATTTTATTTAGAAACTCACGACTCATTCTTGAAACTTCTTTTTATTATAGAAACTCACGACCCATTCTTTAAAATTTCTTATAAAAACCAAAGACTCAAACTTTAAAGCTTATATTTCTTATACTTTATTTAACGGGTTCAGCTATTTCTTCATTTTCTTTATCAACTCTTATGCTGTTGATGCTCCTACCTAACATTACTTACACACACACACCTCTTTTAGAAAAGGTAGATTCTAGGGCTTTTCACCTCAACAAAACTTACCTTCACTCACTCTCTGCAATATTTTGTTAACTCTTTGACTTTAGATTCAACTCTCTCACTCTCTTTAAATCATCGCAATTACGTTGGAAACTCTTATGAAAATTTCTAGTCGTATTTCTCCTTCCTTTGAGGAGGGATTGTCTGACTCATCTCTCTATAACTAGACTTGACGGCAATGCTCATTCTACCAACAAAGTTTGAAAAATATTTCCTTCTATAAGATACTCTTGATAACAGCATTTGTCATGGGCACCGGCACTTGATCTTGATAATGAGTTTCTTACATTCTTAAACCGTTTTCCAACAAAGTGGGATATATATATATATATATATATATATATATATATATATATATATATATATATATATATATATATATATATATATATATAATAATAATAATATATATATAATAATAATAATATAATAATAATAATAATAATATAATAATAATAATATATAATAATAATAATAATAATAATAATAAAATAAAATAATTTAAAAATAATTAATTATGCAGACAGTATATTTCTAATCACATTTTAGGAAGAAAAAGTGAAATTTTAAAA
>SEYY01012283.1:0-14672 GCA_009176605.1 Armadillidium nasatum | reverse complement strand
CTGGAAGTGCCTGTTCATACTAGGACATTTTCATAGTGCTATGTTAACCTCGTGATTTCCTTATAATAGAATTTAGTTTTCTAAATTTACTTACAAATCTGAGTAAAGATATTTACAAAAGGTATATTCTAAAAGATATAGTTGGCCTACACCTCCACGTTTGTGTACTCACGGGACCATTTTCCTGTACAACCATAGCAAATTCATTCATCACTGCACTCTTGTTGGAAAATTGAGCTTGAAACAGAATGCACATGTTGTAATCAATTTACTTTTCAATTATGAAGTCTCGTTCAATTTATTCAGATTTTTTGATTTTGAAAAACACTAAAAGATTAGTCATTTAGGTACATAAGGGTAATAGTTTCGCCTATGAACATGAGTCTGTATTTTTTATTATATTGAAAATATAGACCAAATATATTGAAATACATTTCACATATATTTAAGTGTGGAAAAGCCAGAAAAATTTTAAAAATGTTTACTCTGAATGGTGACTTCCATATTTGTCCTTAAAGTGTTTATTATTTTGTTAATTTTTTTGCATTATTTGATTTTTTTTTTTTTTTTTTTTTTTTTTTTTTTTTTTTTTTTTTTAATGATACAGTATTAGTCATGTTAGTTCTATTAGCCGGTTGTAGTCATAGATTTACTCTTGAAGTCAAGGTAGGTTGAATTGAAATAATTTATTAGATCTAATGAACTTTTTGATTTAACTTAACTTTGACTTGAAGGGTAAACGTTTACCTACAGTCAGCTAATAGGCCTAACCTGGCAAATGCTGTCTCAACCAAAAAAAAAAAAAAAAATTGAAAATAAGGAATTTTTCAAAGGACAAATATGGTAACCTGGTATTCAAGTATTTTGTGAAAATGAAAGACAGTCAAAGAATGTGTTTGAATATGATATGTGCAATGCATTTTACCATCTCATGAATGAAATGTAAGGTTTCCAAGTTAGCAGATGATCCCAAAGTAGCTTTGTCAGTGAGAAGTAACGACAGATTTATTAAGCCTAAATGTAATCTAGATAGACTTCTTGGATAGGTGGATAAGTGACAAATGAATTTTGAGTAATAGTGAAAAGGGTTAGGCTATTCATATAATTTATTTGAATGAAGGTTTTAATTATAATATTAATGAAGGTTGGCTTGAAACTGTGAACCAAGAACAATATTTGGGTATGATTATTAGTATTTATTTGAAAGTGGCTAATCATCACTAAAAAGTAAGAAATTAGGCAAATTTTTTTTTTTTAGTTATAAGATTTTAGGTTTAATAAATTAACAAATTACCGTGTTGATTACAAAAGCAAGAAAATTATAAGTAAATGGTGTAATAGGTATGCTAGATCAGTATTATAGTGTTCAACCCATTTTTAGGCCCCTCATTTAAGAAAATATATATTTATGGTGGAAAGAATAACATAGATCCTCAAGAATGATTTCTGGCCTTGACAGTAAGAGCTATGAGGAGAAACTGAAGGAGTTAAGAATGTTTTCTGTAAAAGTATGATTTCTTGGACAGGATATGTTACAAGTTTACAAAATATTTTCAATAATATTGAAGCCAATTAATTCTTAGTAGAACATAGAAAAGAAACCAGAGGTCACAATAAGAAATTTTAAAGCTACCCATTCAGCATAGTTAATTTTTGTAATTGTTTGCCAGAGAAAGTTGTTGAAATCACTTTCAACATTTAAGAAAAGATTGGATAGGTATGTGGGTGGTCTTTGCATCATATATCATTACTAAGCCTGTGGGAATGGTAATTAGTTATTACAGCTACTCTTCATACAGTATGTATGACCATAGTCTAATCAAATGAATAGCAGTGTGTAGTTTCTATGTGCCATATCTTTAGTTTTGGTATTTGTGGTTGGAATGCGTGTTGACTTTCACTTTGGGAATTGTAATGTAGAAGAAATCTTTGGTTTGACTTTGCGTATTTAATCCATATATTGTCTATTCTTTGATATATATTTTGCATGTGTTTAGGTAAGCAAATTGTCTAGTCAATTTGACTGCGACAGTCTCAATATGCCCTTGTGGCTTTTTGTTGTTATTCTTTTTACATTCTTACATGGTTTTATCATTTATTTGCGAATTTTAAGAAATAATTCAATTCTAATACAAAAGGTGAAATATTTAAGAAATATATCTTTGGTTTTAATTTATATCTTAATTAGTATGAAAATTTTGAGAGGTTTTCTTATTTTTTTTCCTTTTTCTCTTTTCAGTTTGTTAATCATTTGTAAAATATTTTTATTAAAATAAATATTAAAATGGATTTCAAATGTAAAACTGAAGTAAAAGTAGAAGAGTTAGACTTGGAATATGACTCTTATCAACAAAATTCTCAGGTGAGTAATATATATATATATATATATATATATATATATATATATATATATATATATATATATATATATATATATATATATATATATATATATATATATATATATATATATGGACCAACCATGGCCCCAGCTACAAATCAGGGAAAACTGGGGTTTGCAAATTATACTTATTAATGCTGGATTAAATCCAATAAAATATAAGAAAGTTAAGATTTTTTTCTTGTTTTTTCAATATTTTCTTTTTCTTTTCTATTTCTTTTGACGCTCCTTTTCTGCTAGTGAATGTTCATTTTTTGAGTTTTGATTTTAGATGGCTTATAAAGGTTTAGTTGAAAATATTTTACTTGGGGCACCCAGAGATCCTCTTCTATTTTCCTGACTGCAGATGTTACATTTAGGTATTTCGAGCCTATCCTAAAACATTTTAAAGTACTCCCATATTGCTGAAACTGATCTTTTAACCATAGTGACTGGAAGTATAAACAAAATAATACAGATATTAATTGAATCTAGCTCTGGAATGTAATTAGAAAACTGCTTCCTGAGTTTGGTAAGATGCCTTATAATTGAATTCTTTTATACCACCCAAAGAATGATCTTTACAAATCTTTGAAAAACACAGTTAACCATAGAGAGGAAGCAAATTTGTTTTTGTTATTACTTCTTGACTCCAGTACAGAATATATTTGATACAAATGCTGAAATCTTTTCTCTTGCCAAAATGCCAGTGATATTTTAAATACCTTGTTACCTCTAAAGATATATAATAAGAATATGATTATTTGTGCTTGTCTCTGTTAAAGTTATAACTCAATTGTGAATAGGTGAGAGACTGGAGCACCTTTCTTCATATAATTGGCAAAATATTACTTAAAACAGGAAGCTTTGCAGGCGTGGTTTAAGCTTGTATAAATAGAAAGTGATAAAGTTAAACTTCCATAAAGGGTTTGTGGATTTTTTGTGATAATATATTACTTACTGTCCTGAAAGAAGAGGGTCAGCCTAGATGATCTATAAATTTTGTCTTGCATGAAGTAAACAAGAATTTACAAGGCTGCTCAAAACGCACTGAAACTCATCAAAGTATGCAAAGAATTTTGAAATTAATTATTATTTGGTTTCTTTATTAATCATTATAAAATAATGCTAAGTATTTTAATTGCCCCAATTTAAAGAAGTAATTGTTTTCTTATTTTAATTTCATTTGCTTGATAAAAAGTTTCATATTTGATTGTTTTTATACATTTAAGATTAGATCTTATTTCGGCAACCACAAGTGCAAAATCATTATAGCAGTGCTAAATGGTAATGTGTACATTGTATAATAAAGTTTTTATTTAATACATCTGTTGTTAATCTGATTTGTTTTTTCTCAAAACTACAAAAATATAATAAAATATAATTTTTTTTTATGTGTGTGTGTGTCTCAACCCTGAAATCAAAATTTTTTATAATTTGAAATATCTTACATGTGGTAACAACATCCTTTACCATGATTTATGCTGTTTCGATAACTATGTTAATTTTGACAATGTTTTATTTTTAATAATAATGTAATTTGTTGATTGTTTATTAAAGTGACAGTAATGAAAAGTTCTTAAGTGGTTTAAAATATTTGCACAAAGAATTTTTGTCTTTAAAAATGATCATTTTCTGTGATCTTGTAACAGTTCTTTTAATTATCCTTCCCGGAAGACCTGTCATAAATTCTCTTGCGCACTTCTGAATTTCTTAACACTTCTTTCTCCCACTGTGTTATTCCTTTTAATTTTATGACTAATTTTTCTTTTCAACACTGGACAATATATCAGAATTTTATTTAATATTAGTATTTGCACTCCAATTCAAACTGTCTCCTTTACTCCATCGCTTTCCTTTTAACCCCAGCAGAGTTGACATCTTTTTAATGGTCTGATTGGTCTTCAATTTAACTGCCTCCCTTCATGTAACTTTTAGCATGCATAAGTTTGATTTTGATTGTTTTAAATTCTGGTAAGGGTAATCAAATCCTTTGTTTTTATTTTAGATCTTTCCCAACAATGAAGTGAGTTTCACTTTAGCTGAAGATATTAAAAATGAAGAATTAGATGAAAAGACATTAATAAAATCAGAGTTTAGAGAATCAGAGGAGTCCATATTTGATGAAGAATTGGTTAACAATGATGTCATAAAATCCGAAAATCAGATGATGGTTGAGAAGAAATTTTGTTCTCAGAACTTAAAGGTTTGGCAATTCAAATTTGTGGTTACATTTTACTTAAATTATAAACAAGTTATTAATTGAATACAAAACTTCATTATTATTATTATTATTATTATTATTATTATTATTATTATCACTGAGTCAATTTCATTTACAGGAATTTGTGACCCTGAAAAATGTTTCATCATTGTTGAATAAAGTAAATGACGGAGGTTCAGAGGCACAATTTGAATCAGATGAAGAGAGATTCTTCGCGCAAATTGTCATGTCAAAGTCTCCTTCGGTTCTTCTCAACAAGTTGACTGAAATAGAAATAAAGGTAAATTTTGATTTATTTTTTGATATAACTGTAATTCATATAAATTAATGAGTGAATTCCTGGTTGCCAGTTCCTCCGATTGTTCTTACTCTATTCCTCACAAAGATGTCATCTATATAAAATTCCTTAGTCTCTTGCTACTAATATTTTATGACAGAATTTTTGCTAAATTTGTCCTATCAAAAATTATCTCCGAATATTTATTATTATATTTGTAATTCCTTTTCTTCTCATTCACCCTATCAAATGTGATAGCTTTGCTCTCTCTATTCTGTTTATTTTAACTGCTCTACAGCTGTATTACCTTCTGATAATGAACTTGTCGATCAAACATTTACCTCTAATTCCACATAATATGATTCCTCTTCCCTCATTTCCATCCTCACATCCAATGCCAGACATCGTATTTTCTTTTAAAGATTTCATTTAGCTCACATTTTAGAGCCTTTTCCCACCCTTAATCAAAGATGAACACCATATAGAGTTTTCTGCGAGAACTGAACCATAAGTCTGATTTATTACCACATACGCTATGCAAGGAATTTATTCTCTGTAACGTTAGAGAAAGAGAGAGACTATTGGTTTTTATCAAGATTCTATTATATTCCCTAAATGGACCGACCGGGACCCCAACCCCGGCGCCGGCAAATAATGAGGGAAAACAGGGGTTAATTGCAAATTATACTTATTAATGATTAATTAAATTAAATTAAACAAAATATAAGAAAATTATGATTTTAAGTCCATTATACCTTCATTATATATTGAATGGGGCAAAATAAAGCAACATAAAAAGGGAATCAAACAATTCATTCACTTAAATCACTATTCACTATCAGAATCTTCTTGAACATTTACATCATAACTTTTAGAATTAGGGGGAATAAAATGTTCAAGAACTCTAAGATTGTATTTTAAAAACAGTAACATTTTTACATTCTTTGGCAATAGTTTGATTCTATCTTTTATATCTTACATTTTTTCAAACTTTAACTTAGGGTCTTACCTAAGTAAACCTGTTGAATCACTATTGTGAATCAGAAAAAAAAATTTTTTTTTTTTTTTAATTTTTGTAGTTTTTCAAACTTTTATTATACAAAGTCTGTAAGTTTCTGAAATTTTTTAAGGAATATAATACATATAATCATTAATTTAAGTGAATGTTGGCTATTCATCTTCCTTTTAATTAAATTAATTTCAATTAAAATTATATCTAATTTTCTTAACCTAATATTTCAATGTTTTTGACCTCTTTACAAATTTTTGGTAACCTAGACCCTGGCCAAGACCCTAAACCTGACCCCGGCCAAGACCTCATACCTGGCCCCGGCAAAATTCCAACCCCGATCGGTCTCTAGTCCTTAGTCTCTTATCCTCTTTGTACTGCTCATTAAGGATCTTCTCTCAGTCACTTTTTCTTCTGTCTACTCATGTTGATTACAAGTTTATGTCACCCTTTTTATTTTAAAAATTGTAAAATGGTTGCTTTAAAGCAGCAGAATTCTGACTTTTTTTTTCTTTTATTAATAACTGGAGTCGAGAAAACATGGTTGTTTTCAATACTTCAAAAACTCGTTTCCATTTTATTTTCTACTGGAAGCATTCATCAATTTCTCTATAATCTAATTTGAAGACATTCAGATGTAACCATCAATTTCCTTAAATATTTTTTTTTATTTTTCTTTTGCTTCCAATCTCTATTGGTGGAATTATTTTGTTTCTGTTATTAAAAAAGTTCTGAAAGATTAATTCTAAGGCATCTTCTGAACCACTTCACAACATCTCCGTTAATTGCTCTTATGTACAGATGACTTCTGCAACTGCATAGTGTTTACACTGCTCTTCTGATCGTACCCTTAGTGAACATGCTCCTGTAATCTTACCCTTAGCGAGCACTGCCCCTTTGGTCTTCCCCTTAGTGAATCCTGCTTTTTTGATCTTCCCCTTCTATGAGAGCTTGCTTTATTTTTCTTCCCACTTTTGAGTAACATAATGTCAAAGGTCGTGTGTCGTGGCAGGTCTTCTTTTAATATTCCAATCTTCAATTCTCTGTCTCTATTACTTTTATTCATTTGATTTTTTCCCCATGGGTTCAAATGTCAGGGTTTGACACTCATGAAGGGGGGACCATATAACCTTAATACAAATATGGATTCTATTAATTTGCTTCGGAAATTTGTGGATACTCTTTGGTAAAACCCTGCAATGATTTTTGTGCCACGTATTTTGGAACTTCCTCAGAACATTGACGCCAGAAATTCCTCACCTTCTCCTAGACGGTCTCTGCCAAACCCCAGTGTTACCACGTACTTTAAGCCCTTCACATCCCAGTGCCTGGACAGTCGGAGCAGCCTCTACAGGGCGCCCTCTGTCATCGTCGTTCTTGAGTATTTACGTTTCAAGTTGCAGTCGTTCTGGCAGGAGTGTTAGACGAGTGATCAGATGGCGGATAAGGTTAGGGTACATAAAACTTTTCATTGGCGAATGGTCATCTCTTGCTGGCGCAACCTTCAAGAGGAGGTCGTCCTCGCACTTCTTCGCATTTTCTACATCAACCATACTCACAGCTACCACATGTCTCAGAATCGTTCTCCCTCTTGTTAGTTCTTACATCTACAGAATAATAATAATTGCAGAGTTACACACTTAAAATTGCTATTCACTATTGTAAAATGTTAAAATTTGTTTAACATTAAAAGATATTTTTAAAATCGTAATTGTTTTACATTTTAAAAAAATTTTTGTAAAATATATAAAGGTTATGATGAATACATATAAATTTTTTTATTGCTTTGTACAGACACTACTTGGCAGTGTTGGTGAGGCAGAAAAAGGTTACGAAATGAAAAGTACTTCAAAAAGCACACCCCAATCATCAGTAACATGTGATCACAGCCCTAAAGAGAGTCATCTGGAAAACCTGAGTTGCAAATTATGTAATTTTAGTTTTAAATGCCAAACTGAGTTGAAAAGCCATTTAAAGACACATGAAAAAAGAAAGCTTAAATGTGCCCATTGCAGTTATGAGGGTAATTCTAAAGTTTTGTTAAAACGGCATTTGTTAATTCACAGCAATGTCAAATTGTTTAAATGTTCTCACTGCAGCTATGAATGCAATCGTAAAGATAGCTTAAAAAGACACATGCTTATACATGGAAATGAAAAGTTATTTAAATGTTCCGAGTGCAGCTATGAATGCAATCATAAAGGAAGTTTAAAGAGTCACATGCTTACACATGGCAATGTCAAGCTATTTAAATGTTCTGAGTGCAGCTATGAATGTAACACGAAAGAAAGCTTGAAAAACCATTTGTTAAATCATGAAAATATAAAGTTATTTAAATGTTCTGAATGCAGGTATGAATGTAATCGTAAACCAAACTTAAAAAGTCACATGCTTACCCATGTAAATGTCAAGTTATTTAAATGTTCTGAGTGCAGTTATGAATGTAACGATAAAAGAAGCTTAAAAAACCATTTGTTAAATCATGAAAATATAAAGTTATTTAAATGTTCTTTTTGCAGCTATGAATGTAATTGGAAAAGAAACTTAAAAAGTCACATTCTTACACATGGAAATGTAAAGTTATTTAAATGTTCTAAGTGTAGTTATGAATGTAACGCGAAAGAAAGTTTAAAAAACCACTTGTTAAATCATGAAAAAATAAAGTTATTTAAATGTTCTTTTTGCAGCTATGAATGTAACTATAAAAGAAATTTAAAAAACCATTTGTTAAATCATGAAAATATAAAGTTATTTAAATGTTCTGAATGCAGCTATGGATGTAATCGGAAAAAAAGTTTAAAAAGACACATGCTTACCCATGGAAATGTCAAGTTATTTAAATGTTCTGAGTGCAGTTATGAATGTAACGATAAAAGAAGCTTAAAAAACCATTTGTTAAATCATGAAAATATAAAGTTATTTAAATGTTCATTTTGCAGCTATGAAAGTAATTGGAAAGGACACTTAAAAAGTCACATTCTTACACATAGAAATGTAAAGTTATTTAAATGTTCTGAGTGTAACTATGAATGTAACGAGAAAAGAAGCATAAAAAATCATTTGTTAAATCATAAAAATATAAAGTTATTTAAATGTTCTGAATGCAGCTATGGATGTAATCTGAAAAAAAGCTTAAAAAGTCACATGCTTACCCATGGAAAGGGCAAGTAACGATAAAATATGCTTAAAAAGCCATTTGTTAAATCATAAAAATATAAAGTTATTTTAAATGTTCTGAGTGCAGTTATAAATGCAATCTGAAAGGAGGCTTAAAAAAACACATGCTTATACATGGAAGCAAATGGAAATGTATAAATGTCGTAAGTGCAGTTATGAATGTAACGATAAAATAAGCTTACAAAGCTATTTGTTAAATCATGAAAATAGAAAGTTATTTAAATGTTCTGTGTGTAGCTACCCTTTTAATTAATTTTTGCTGCTCATTTGATTTATAAAATTTTAAATCATTATTTATAATACCTTTTAAATATTTTAATACATGCTTGGCTAATTGTAAATGTGCATTATTTGGTTTACTCATATATTGAGATAAAAAGTTTACAGAAAAACATATATCAGGTTAGTGCAACTCAAGAAAATTAAACTACTTACAATTTCTCTGTACAATTTACCATCTATTAACAATTTTGAATCATTATACCTAAGTTTAGTGACACTAGGATCACATGAAATTGCCTTATGGGTACAAGTACTCATTTTAAATTTACTTAATATATTTTTTATATATTTTGATTGCTTCACACTAATACAATTATTCTCAGACGAAAATTCAATACCTAGAAACATAGAAATCCCAAATCTTTCATTTTAAATTTTTTGACAGTATTGTTTTTTATCATTTAAAATATCAACATTGTGGCAGCAAGTATTATATCATCTACTCATATTAATATAATACAAATTTTCCTTTTTCTATTAAACTTAGTATATACACATGTATCAACTACAGATTTTACAAAATTCTTTTCTTAAAAAAAAAAATTTAACAAGTTATTCCACGTGTTTCAAATTTTTCTGTAAATTTGACAAACCTTACTTTCTTGATATTTAAATTTGATTTTCTTCCTTTTTTTTGAATGATTGATATTACAACACAACGAAATAGATTGTATAGTGGGAATGTACTTACTTTAAACTAGGTCTGCTTTGTGTTATTTCATATACTTGTTTCAAAATAAACCTAGGTGTTGGTTTTTAATTCTAATACTTTATTTCAGATGTATATTTCTTTTAATCAATGCTTAATTCCAATGTATCTCATCTTTTAATTAATGTTTAATTCCAATGTATGTTTCTTTTAATCAATGTTTAATTTCAATGTATGTTTCTTTCAATCAATGTCTAATTCCAATGTATGTTTCTTTTAATCAATGTTTAATTTTAATAATTGTATAATACTTCTCTAAGTTAAGACCAGTTACCATATGAACCACAAAATTCACAACTGTTTTCAAAGTTGTAGTTCTTTAATGATCAAATAAAGTATTCAAGAAGTCTAAGTTAGTTTAAGTAACCTTGAAAATTCAATTAAGTATTTCTAAGTATTTTCGGTTTACTGTTCCATTTGAAAAATTACTAAATATTTTGTAAATGCTTCCTGATTATGAATACCACACTTGTTGAAAACTAATTTAAAATCGAAGCATAGTTTCTCATATATTGTAATAATTATTTAATATATTCCTAAGTCTCGCTAGTATATATATAGTTTACTCTTGTTAAGTCAACTTTTAAAACCTTGGTTACACACAAATAACCAGTAAACTAGGTTACACTCTTAAAGACCTATATGTTTAATGTACACTTCCATAGTCGTATGGTCTAAACAATATTCAGTAGTAATAAACCAATCATTAACCTATAACGCCTAATAGGTATTATCAAAGGTCCAACATAAACAATCCCTATTTTATTGAAAAATGTTCTTTGTGTACCATCATGTAAACATGATATATTTTCAGTGTAGGCAGCTGCAAAGAATGGAGTTTCTATAAATTTCACACCAAGAATTTGATGAATTAGTAGCACCTGATGGTACTGTATTTAATATTAAGAAGACAGGAAGTTTATATTTCCTGAACAATATTGGTATTAAGAAAATGGGTTCTTATAGTTTGCAAGATTGGCATAAAATTATGGGCCATTGTAATGTTCAAGATGTTTTAAAACTTGAAAGTGTAGTAAATGGTATGAATATTATTAGTAAAGAAAATTTTGATTGTAGTAACTGTTCTCTGGGCAAGATGACTCAGATTAGAAATAGAGAAGCTGAAAAATATACTACTGATATATTAGAATCAGTATATTGTGATTTAGCAGGTCCTATTGATTCTGTTGCAAGAGATGGTTTTAAATATGCCATTTCTTTTGTGGATGACTATTCTGGTGCAATTTTTGTATATTTATTGAAGAGTAAAACTGATTCGATTGTTGCAACAGAAAATTTTGTAATATTTAAGCATGTTAAAGCGCAGTCTGACCTATATATATATATATATATATATATATATATATATATATATATATATATATATATATATATATATATATATATATATATATATATATATATATATATATATATATATATATATATATATATATATATATATATATATAATACACGCAGTATACAAGCCTCTACTTTTCTTGCATAAACTGATCTGTCCTTTCGTGAGTCAAACAAAATGTCACTATCATCCAAATTGCACGCACATGAAAAGTAACAAATTTTGCTTAAATTTTATTTTATAAAGGAGCAGAAATTAATAATTTCTAGAAGTAAAAAAAAATATTGATGGTTCGTTACTGAGGATAAAGCAAAGTTTACCCTATAATAAGTTGCGGCAAGTCTGGGATTTTCATTGATAAAACCCTTTCTTGATATCTGAAATTTCATAGCGATTAATCTCCGCCTAGCGGCTGTGTGAGAACTAAATCGGGGAATTTTTGCCTGATATTTAAAATACCCCCAAGTTTACCAAATAAACTTTATCATATAAACTTTGATATCCGTAACATTGTTTTTGTTAATTTTATTAATATTTTTCATTATAATTTAAATTTTTTTTGTGCATTTGATACCTTTATTTAATTAAATTAAAAAAATTGTCACTTTTAGGCAAAAAGTGTTCTTATCATGAGTTACGAGGTGTATGCTGTAGTTAAACAAAATGTGTCGAAAATAATGGCTTCCAATGAAAAAAATGTAGATTTTTCAAATTAAAAATTATGCAGAGGTACTGTTCAAATAAATACCTTTTAAAAAATGTCATTTTTTTACTTGATTCTATGTCAAAAAGCTGATAATCTACAGGCTACCACTCATGTTCTAGGCCCGTGTATGTTTTGCCACCTTTGTTTTTGTTAATTTTATTAATATTTTTCATTAATATTTAAATTTTTTTTGTGCATTTGATACCTTTATTTAATTAAATTAAAAAAATTGTCACTTTTAGGCAAAAAGTGTTCTTATCATGAGTTACGAGGTGTATGCTATAGGTAAACAAAATGTGTCGAAAATAATGGCTTCCAATGAAAAAAATGTAGATTTTTCAAATTAAAAATAATGCAGAGGTACTGTTCAAATAAATACCTTTTAAAAAATGTCATTTTTTTACTTGATTCTATGTCAAAAAGCTGATAATCTACAGGCTACCACTCATGTTCTAGGCCCGTGTATGTTTTGCCACCTTTGTTTTTGTTAATTTTATTAATATTTTTCATTAATATTTAAATTTTTTTTTGTGCATTTGATACCTTTATTTAATTAAATTAAAAAAATTGTCACTTTTAGGCAAAAAGTGTTCTTATCATGAGTTACGAGGTGTATGCTGTAGTTAAACAAAATGTGTCGAAAATAATGGCTTCCAATGAAAAAAATGTAGATTTTTCAAATTAAAAATTATGCAGAGGTACTGTTCAAATAAATACGTTTTTAAAAAATGTCATGGTTTTGCTTGATTCTATGTCAAAAAGGTGATAATCTACAGGCTACCACTCATGTTCTAGGCCCGTGTATGTTTTGCCACCTTTGGGTATAGTACAGTTGACGTCGCTTTTGTTTTGACATATATATATATATATATATATATATATATATATATATATATATATATATATATATATATATATATATATATATATATATATATATATATATATATATATATATATATGATAATTTTTAAGTGTACAAAAGCTTTTTTTTTTTTTTTTTTTAAGCTGAACTACAAAGATGAAATGATTCAAATTAAATGTTTTAAAGTAAATTAAAGTGTAGGAAATGATTTTATATATATAAAAAAAAAAAAAAAATATTGAAAATAATTAATTTTAAACTGGGAATGTTTTACATATGTATTATTGTCCTTTTGACTGTCTTTTTACCATGTTTCTAAATCTGATTGAGTAAATTTTAAAAGATTTTATAGCTATATTGTAGCCAAAAATGCATATACTATTTGTAATTTTTTTATTTACAAAAAATCAAGGTCAGGTTAGGTCGAACTAGTTAGATCCAACAAACTAGTTTGACTTAGCCGAACCTATACTTGAAGGGTAAATGTGTGCCAGGTTAGTTTGAACTAGTTAGATCCAACCTACTAGTTTGACTTAGCCGAACCTAGACTTGGAGGGTAAATGTCTGCCTAACAGCTAGCAAATAGGCCTAACCTCACAGATGCTATATATATATATATATATATATATATATATATATATATATATATATATATATATATATATATATATATATATATATATATATATATATATATATATATATATATATATATAATATTATATATTTTTTTATATTTTTTTTTTTTTTTTTTTTAATGTAAATTTATTTACTAGTTAATTTATTTCATAAATAAGCATTTTATTTTTAACTCCAAGACAGCTATAAATTCTTTTAAAATTTTCTCATAATCAGATTTAGAAACATGGTAAAGAAACAGTCAAAGGACAGTACATTTTGGAATAGGACTATACATTTTTGAAGCAGGCGATAATAAATATGTCAAACATTCATAAATGTAAATTCATATATTTTTAATTTTTTATTTTTAAAAAAAAAAAAAAATTTTTTTTTTTTACAAAATCATTTTTCACCCTTCAATTTACACAAAAATTTATAATTCAGGGCATTTTGTCTTTGTAGTTGAAAAAAAAAAAAAAAATTGCATCTGAATACTAATATATATATATATATATATATATATATATATATATATATATATATATATATATATATATATATATATATATATATATATATATATATATATATATATATATATATATATATATATATATATATATATATATCACTGCTGAAGGGCAAAATCCTATTCAATGAGGGAGATGTTAGGCCGGGCAACAAAGTAGAGAATAGCAGAAAAAAAATTTATAAATCCCATATAATGCAAATTTCTTAGGTGAGCATAGATTTGGGCTTTAAAGAACTTGAGATTAAATTCGGCAGGAAAATCAAGATGGGAGAGAGTTCCACAGAATGGAGGTTGCTGGAAAGGAGGAGGCACCACAGCGGACAAGCCTGGAGTTGCCTATGTCCACAAATAATTTGTACAGACAATGTACTCCCTATGCTATGAGAATACCTTGAAGGTGAAGGTAAATGAGTGGACAGTTCCCCTGAGAATTTGCCACAGTAGTATGTATAGGAAAAAGACAAGGCAGTAACATCATGTAACAAAAATAAAGCGTCAAGTGAATCAGAAAGAGGAACAGTTTATAA
>SEYY01012281.1:0-11260 GCA_009176605.1 Armadillidium nasatum | reverse complement strand
ATTTAAAAAGCGAGAAACGAAAGGGAAATAAGTTATCGAGTTTTATAAATCGAAAAAAGTAGCGAAAAATCCTGAAATGCAGCCAATTTGGAGAGAGTATATTTTATAAATCTCATATATAGTTCACGTCTTTTCCATCAACTTTTTTTCCTAACAAACTAGTTCGATTTAACTTAACCTTGACTTAAAGGGTAAATGTAGTTTTAATGGCCAGCATATATATATATATATATATATATATATATATATATATATATATATATATATATATATATATATATATATATATATATATATATATATATAAGTTTATTACAACAAAAATTTGCAAAATAAAATAAAAGTTGGTAAAAGTTGCCACGTGTTGCAAAATAAACAAAATACGCCAAAAAAATGGCTCCAACGAAAAATTGGTTAAAAAAAAAATAGCCAAAAAATAAATTAAAAATAAAAATAATAATAATAATAATAATAATAATAATAATAATAATAATAATAATAATAATGAAAACAATAAAACAATATCTGTTCATTTTTTTAGCACGTGGTTTGAAGCAGCCTAAGTCCAAAGTAGTAATGATAATAATAATAATAATAACAATAATAATAATAATAATAATAATAATAATATAATAATAATAATAATAATAATAATAATAATAATAATAATAATAATAATAATAATAATAATAATAATAATAATAATAATAATAATAATATAATAATAATAATAATAAAAATAATAATAATAATAATAATAATAATAATAATAATAATAATAATAATAATAATAATAATAATAATAATAATAATAATAATAAAAGCAATATTTGGTAAATTTAAGAACACGTGGTTTGAAGCTACCTATGTCCAAAGTAATAATAAAAAAATATAATGATAATAATAGTATATTAATAATAATAATATAATAACATAATAATAATAATAATAATAATAATAATAATAATAATAATAATAATAATAATAATAATAATAAATAATAATAATAAATAATAATAATAATAATAATAATAATAATAATAATAATAATATAATAATATAATATTATGGAGCTGCATATATATATATATATATATATATATATATATATATATATATATATATATATATATATATATATATATATATATATATATATATATATATATATATATATATATATATATATATATATATATATATATATATATATATATATATATATATATATAAACTGGCATAAAAATATTATTCTAGAGTACCCAGTCTTTAGAAGGAACATAAAAATAAAAACTTACAAAATATATGATTTCAAAATTGCTGGTTTTTAATTCTCAGTTTCTCGTCAAAATAAAAACCAAACATTCACTATGGAAACACTTTTAATACTGAGTGGAAATGAAGCCTTTGTAAAAGTAAGGATAGGATCATGTTTATCTCCGCAAAGGCTATTTTGAACATCGGACCATGGGGATTTCCACGATTTTTTTCCTCTCTCCAAAACATTGAATCTTTTTTTACTCGCGTTTCATTGGCTACGGTTTCCGTGTTATGATTGGACGAATTATATTTTTATTTTTTAAAAGCATGCGATGATGGTTTTCGGAAGACATAATTGACAAACTCCGAGAAATTGAAAAGAATTTTTAACTGCAGTTTAGTTATTATAATTATTTCTATTATTATTATAATTATTTATTATTATTTTATATTATTATTATTATTATTATTATTATTATTATTATTATTATTATTATTATTATTATTATTATTATTATTATTATTATTATTATTATTATTAAATAGGAAATTATATACTGTTAATAGATAAACAATATTAATAATAATAATAATAATAATAATAATAATAATAATAATAATAATAATAATAATAATAATAATAATAATAATAATAATAATAAATAATAATATAAAATAATATAATAATATAAATAATTAAGAAAACAAAGTACAAAAATATAAAAAGAACCCGAGCTGTTCAAAAGGAAATAGGTAAAAAAATAAAAACCTTGGGTGTAGCAGTTGAAAGGTCGGGTCGTTTTAAGGTTTTCTATTTGTAATATATGATAACATAAAAAAACATATATATATATATATATATATATATATATATATATATATATATATATATATATATATATATATATATATATATATATATATATATATTATATATAATATATATTATCTCTGGTGTTAAAAGACCAGAAGCCTATCAATATCCTATCAGGTCCTATTTATTTAAAGGCCGACAAGTGTGCAAATCAAAAGAAGTTCTGAAAACAGATAAAGGGAGTGTGTTAAAGACTTTAGCAGTAGGGTTCATATAAGATTGAGCATTGCGGTTAAATCTGGTTTGACCCCGCTACTCATTATTTTCAACTTTGAGTTCAAATAACTTTCAAATCGTTATAGTCTCAGAAAAACGCTCAAAATTAACTTAGAACTTCGGGGAAAAATGCATTTGCTCTGAAAATTATATAATTATTGGAATAATAACTTTGAAACCATCAATAAGAAACATTATTTTTTTTCAGAATAAATTACACGTTTAAAATGAATAAAAGTGTAATATGAATAAGTAACAAAGTTATTCAATTGCCTCCGAAATTACTTTTCGGTCAACGTTTGAAACTCATATGGAATTCTCTCTGTTATTTTGCAGACATAATTTTGAGGACTCTCTTCGCGAGAAGTTTGTTCAATTCGTAATGACAATTACAGCGATTTGTTAGCATTAAAATGAACAATTCCAATGCAACTATTATGTATAATACAATATATTTTACCAAAATTGAAATATAATTTCGGATGATTTCACGTTTTAATATAACCCTAATTTTTAAATAAAAGTTTGTTCAAGCCCCGATTAAAATAGTTTTAAATAAAAAGTGTTGTTTTATAAAAAAAAAATAATCTAAAAGTGAATAACAATATTAATTATATCGATTTTATAAAATAGAAAAGGATAGTCAGAAATTAGGAATGAAAATACGATTGAAGCCTAGGAAAATAGTTCCTTTGTATCCTGTCGTTGTTTCCTAAAACCTGGGCAAATAGGAAAAGTTGTAAACATATACGAATTTTTCAATGAAGATTATCTCGCTGTTCGCATATATTTCCCTCTAGTGATGGAAACCAAAGGAAAATTGTATACAGGAACTATTGAAGCAATCAGTCAGGACCATAAATTAAGATGAAAACTTTTACATGGATAAATTTAAATCGGGCACACTAAAAATTTTGTACTATCCAAATAGATAACATAAAATCTTAGACGTTTTTGATCTTCTTGCAAAAATGATACCAACAGAAATTGACTCTAAAGCTAATAGGAATGAGACCAGTTCCCTGAATTGTTCTTTCTTAGGTGGTAAAAAAGGGGTAGCTATGAAAAAAAGGGAGAGAAAAATTCCCTATCATCTCTGTGAAAAAAAGGGATAAAACAAAAATTACTAAGTTAGGTCCAGGTTTAGTTCTGATTTAAGAATTATTTTATTCTTCTTCTGTATTCCTTTTTTAATTTTGTTTTCATCAAGTTGTATTTTCTATTCTTTCTGACTCCTCTATTTCAAGGTATTTATAAGTGTGTTCTTGAATCTCCTTATCTCCTTCAATTTCTATGTTCTCGCTTTCTATTTTTCTACCTTTCTTGAAGACCAGGAACGCACATTTAACCACACAAAACTCTATGCATATATGGTTTGAGAATTTTTTTACTATTTCTAACTGTTTAATGGTTTCCTCCTTGTTTGGGGCATAGAGTTTCAAGTAATTCATATAAAACAAATTGGAAATTATCTTGGGTTTTTTATCGGTTCTTGAATTAATGCGATATCCATTTTTAAGCTGTTAATTAAAATTCTTAGAGAGGATTTATGGCAAACACAAATATCAGAGGAGAGATGGAGTCTCCATGGAATATTCCTCGCTTAATTTTTACTTCATTTATAACTAAAGTTCCTTCTTCATGATGGAGGCTTATGTTGACTTTCCACATCTTCATTACATCATCCACAAACCTCAGAACTTCAGGGCTAATTTTATATATTTTTAAAATATCCTTAATCCAATCATGAGGGACACTATCGTATAGCCATACTTATGTTTTTCTGTGCCTTTCCTTGAGTTTTCTGTTATCATTTTGTTGATGAGTAACTGGTCTTTCGTTCCATAGCTATTTTGCAGCATCTTTCTGCTATTCACTTGTGTCATTCCTATCTAATATATATAGGTGTGTGAATATATATATATATATATATATATATATATATATATATATATATATATATATATATATAATATATATATATATATAATATATGTAATTGATCGGATGTCATTTTTTCTCGTTTGTGATGCAGATGGTGTTTTCATGTTTTGAAATTTTTTGAAAAATTTCTCACCCCAACTTCAAATGACAAAAATTCAAAATTTGCTCAACAATTTTTCTTAATTTTTCTTGAGAAAACTTAGGAGAATGATTTAGATACATTTTCATCTAAAAGTTGTTTTTGATTGAAGCACTCCTTCATAGTGTTTTCATGAATTTTAGGGATTTTTTTTTTTTTTTTAAATATTGGGAAAAAACTCCATAAAAACCATAAAAATACCATGAAGGATTGATACAATCAAAAACAACCCTTAGATGAAAATATTTCTATATGATCATTCTAATTTTTCACGATAAATTTTTCACCCAACCTCAAATGACACCAATTCAAAATTTGCTCAACAACTTCTTTTTATTTTTTTCAGAAAATAACAACCAATTGCGGAGAGGAGTGGAATTCCTGAAAGCTCTTCAAAAACACAGATTTTTAGAAGCTTATTTAGTGAGAGAGACAATGTGATCTATTAAAAGAAGATCAAAAGCTTGTGTTTTTAAAGATGTTGAAGCGGTGTGGAAGATTTGGTGGAATAGATACATGATGGAACTGAGTTTTCAGACTTCTAAAAATCTAAAAGATTTTCTATATATATATATATATATATATATATATATATATATATATATATATATATATATATATATATATATATATATATATATATATATATATATATATATATATATATATATATATATATATATATATATATATATATATATATATATATATATATATATATATATATATATATATATATATATTATATATATATATATATATATATATATATATATATATATATATATATTATTATATATATTAAACCCATAGGTTGACCAATGCAGATTGAGATATTACACTTTATTTACAAACACCAATTCATGCAATTTATGCAAAATATACACAAAATTAGGAAACAAGCTTTCGCTCTTTTTCAGAGCCTCTTTCGAAAGCTTGTTTCCTAATTTTGTGTATATTTTGCATAAATTGCATGAATTGGTGTTTGTAAATAAAGTGTAATATCTCAATCTGCATTGGTCAACCTATGGGTTTAAATAATAAATAATAGATATAAACGGAGTGAATATAACTCAAAAAAAAAATTAAATAATATATATATTATATATATATATATATATATATATATAATATATATAATATATATATATTATATATATATATATATATATATATATATATATATATATATATATATATATATATATATATATATAACTCACCTCTTTGTACATCTAAATCCCGTAATTTTCTTTTTGTGGACGATAATGCCTTGTTTATAAATTGAGATAGATAACCTAAATTCTTAAAAACTGTTTTAATATGAGTAATTTTTGGATGTCTTGTTGACTAGGAAAGTTTCCATTGATAATAGTTCTGAAAATTTTGTTTTTAATGTTTATAGGAAGGACACACATATTGACAGTTACGTACATTGGTTTTCATGCCATGAAAAACATGTAAAATTAGGTATATTAAAAGGTTTCTTTTTGAGAGGACATAGACTTTGCAGCCCTATATTTTTGAATGAAGAAATTACTCATATTAAAACAGTTTTTAAGAATTTAGGTTATCCATCTCAATTTATAAACAAGGCATTATCGTCCACAAAAAGAAAATTACGGGATTTAGATGTACAAAGAGGTGAGTTGACCTCTACCTTTGATGGGGATGTTGTAAATATAGACAGAAATGAAAATATAATTGATGATAATGCTAGAGATGTAGTTTTTAACCGTCCAAAAAAATTTGATATTAAAAATAAATGTATTTCAAGTGTTCCTATCGAAACCGAAAATTTAAAGAATTTTATACCAGAAGAATTTTTAATTGTTTCAAGTGTCCCAAACAATATAAAGAATTTCTTTCATAAACAAAAAATTTTTAAACCAATAGATGAAAAAAAATTCAGGTGTGTATCGTATCCCTTGTAGGGATTGTGAAAGTGTTTACATTGGAGAAACATCAGATTTCGTAAGAAGAAAATACCAGCACAATTATGCACTTCGTATTGGAGATGTGAACTCTGCCTTGCATAAACATCGAGTTCTTAAGAATCACAGAATTGGAATGGATGATATGAAATTATTGATGAACGAGGACAATGTTATTAATAAAAGACAATTTGTTGAATCCTTTTTTATTAAAAATGTTAACAATTTTAATATTCATGTTAATAATAATAAGAATATTTTACTTGATGATTTTACTAATAATATCGTTAAAAAGTTTTCAAAATTTTCAATATTTATTAAGAATCTTAACAACTTCATTTAATTAACCAACTAACTTTTAGGATTTTTATACCCACCCTTTTTAATTTTTTAGTATTAAACTTGAGCCTGAAAGAGGAAGGACGGTTGTTCCTTCGAAAGCCTCGCTCTTTTTTAAAAAATTTGTGTTTTAATTTTCCTGTGGGGTTTTAATTGTATAAAACAAAACACGGCTATAGTGTTCTTTTTGTCTATATATATATATATATATATATATATATATATATATATATATATATATATATATATATATATATATATATATATATATATATATATATATATATATATATATATATATATATATATTTATAAGATCGGACACTAAAAATCACCGCTCGTAGGAAGTCTTCTGTAATTAATTACAGTTTCCGGCAAAGTGTATTAATACACTGATCTCAATACCCACACATCACTACAAACACAGCCAACACATACAAATACAACCTATAATTACATACAAACACTATCCTCTAACTGCCACCTGTACAGTAGGTCTTCAAAGTATAGAATCTCACTACGTCCACGGATAGCTGAGTGATCTAGATCTGTAAGACTGTGGCAAGGGTTACTATCACCTTAGATAACTGTACATCATATCACTAGCATTAAGGTGACCCCACTGGTCGGGAAAACACAAATAACTCTCCTTCTCCCGATTGTCCTCACTACGGTGAGAGGTTAAAGTGGTTAGAAAGTCTAAAGTTCTAAATATATATATATATATATATATATATATATAATATATATATATATATATATATATATATATATATATATATATATATATATATATATATATATATATATATATATATATATATTATATATATATATATATATATATATATATATATAATATATATATATAATAATAATAATATTAATTAATTATTATAATAATTAATATATAATAATAATAATAATAATAAATAATAATAATAATAATAATAATAATAATAATAATAATAATAATAATAATAATAATAATAATAATAATAATAAAAACTATTGATACTTTAATATAATAAATTTATTCTTTTCGGTAAAGCTGCAGTATCACTTAATCAGGTTAATAATAATAATAATAATAATAATAATAATAATAATAATAATAATAATAATAATAATAATAATAATAATAATAATAATAATAATAATCATAATAATAATAATAATAACTTTGACGATGTTAAAAAAGATTTTTCATTTAAAATGTGTTTCCCGTCCAATCATAACACGGATACCGTAGCCAATGAAACGAGAGAAAAAAAAGATTCAATGTATAGATGTAGATAAACCATCGCAGAAATATCAATGGTCCTAGGCTTAAAATAGCCTTCGTTGAGATAACCATAATCCTATCCTTACTTCTACTTAGGCTACAGTTCTATACAGTATTAGAGTTGCTCTCACAGTGAATGTTTGGTTTTTATTTTGATGAGAAGAGCGAGTGAAAAGCAGTCTATTTTGAGATCATATTTTTTGTAAGTTTCATTTTTTTTTGTTCATATATATATATATATATATATATATATATATATATATATATATATATATATATATATATATATATATATATATATATATATATATATATATATATATATATATATATATATATATATATATATATATATATATATATATATATATATATATATATATATATATATTATATATATATATATATATTATTATTATTATTATTATTATTATTATTATTATTATTATTATTATTATTATTATATTATTATTATTATTATTATTATTATTATTATTATTATTATTATTATTATTATTATTATTATTTTTTTAATTATTAGTACAATTATTATTATCATTATTATTATTATTATTACAATTATTATTATCATTATCATTATTATTATTTTTATTATTATTATTATTATTAGTAGTATTAGTATTATTATTATTACTATTATTGTTATTATTATTTTTATTATTATTATTACTTTGGATATATGTCGCTTCAAACCACGTGTTCTTAAAATTAACATATATATATATATATATATATATATATATATATATATATATATATATATATATATATATATATATATATATATATATATATATATATTATATATATATATTATATATATATATATATATATATTATATATATTATATTATATATATTATATATTATATTTATATAATTATTATATATTATTACCTATATTATTTTATATTTTCATATTATTATTTTTTTTTTTATTATTATTTATATTATTATTATTATTATTATTATTAAAAAAAAAAAATTAATTATATATTATCATTATTATTATTATTATTATTATTATTATTATTATTATTATTATTATTATTATTATTATTATTATTATTATTATTATTATTATTATTATTATTATTATTATTATTATTATTATTATTATTATTATTATTATTATATTATTATTAAAAAAAAAAAAAAAATTTTATTATTTTATTTTTATTTTTTTATATTTTTTATTATTTTATTATTATTATTTATTTTTATTATTATTATTGTTATTATTATTATTATTATTATTATTATTATTTATTATTATTATTATTATATTATTATTATTATTATATTATTATTATTTATTATTTATTATTTTTATTTTTATTGGTTCTATTTAATTATATTTAAACGAGGCTATTTTTTTATAGCTAATTTTTCGTTTACGCTTTTTTTTTGGCGTATTTTGTTTATTTTGCAACACGTGGCAATTTTTTTTAATTATCATTGCTATTGCCAACTTATTTTGCAAATTTTTTGTTGCAGGAAACTTATTTTAAATATATATTTTTGCTGGCCGTTAGACCTACATTTACCCTTTAAGTCAAGGTTAGGCTAAGTCGAACTAGTTTGTTATAGGAAAAAAAGGAAGGGTATAGACATGAACTGTATATGAGATTTTTAAAATACACTCCCGCCACAATGGTTATAATTCAGGATTTTTCGCCACTTTTTTCGATTTTTTAAACTCGATAACTTATTTCCCTTTCGTTTCTCTGCTTTTTAAATATTTTTTTAGTTTTTAGGGAGTCATGTTCTACAAATAATTTAAATTTCGTTGCAATGGGATGGGGTAGATATATTTTAAAAGATCCTTATTTTCATTATATTGTCGTTTCATAACAGAAAAATTATTATTTTTCATTATCATTATTATTTGTATTATTATTACCATAACAGGAAAATTATTATTATTATTATTTTATTATTATTATTATTATTATTATTATTATTATTATTATTATTATTATATATTATTATTATTATTATTATTATTATATTATTATTATTATTATTATTATTATATATTATTAACTATATTATTATTATTATTATTATTATTATTATTATTATATTATATATATTATTGTTTTTATTATTATTATTATATATTTATTATTATTACTTATTATTATTATTATTAATTATTATTATTATTATTATTATTATTATTTTTTCTATTATTATTTATTTTATTATTATTATTATTATTATTATTATTATTATTATTATTATTATTCTTATTAATTTATACTATTATAAATGCTATTATTATTGATAAAACAAATTTCTGATATAGAACACGTGGTTTGAAATAGCCTAGATAAAATGTAGTAGTTTAGTAATGATAATAATCATAACAGTAATAATAAATAATAATAATAATAATAATAATAATAATAATAATAATAATAATAATAATAATAATAATGAATATGAATAATAATAAATATATAATAATAATATGTATTTTTATTATCAGTATTCATTATTATTATTATTATTATTATTATTATTATTATTATTATTATTATCATTATTAAAATAATTATTATTACGATGAATCTCATAATTATTATTATATTATATATTATTATTATTATTTTATTATTATTATTATTATTATTATTATTATTATTATTATTATTATTATTATTATTATTATTATTATTATTATATTATTATTATTATTATTATTATTATTATTATTATTATTATTATTAAAAAACTACTACATTTCATCTAGGTTTTTTCAATCCACGTGTTCATTATCACAAATTTGTTTTATGGACAGGCTTAGCCTAGACTATTTCACTTATGTCTATTATTTTATTGCGTCATGCTTTTAGTTCGTTAAACCACATTGTGGTTAAACTCTCGGTCGAGAATTCAGTTGCCAGATAGGTTTTTATACGATAAGAAGAACTGTTCTTAACTTTGTTGATAGAGATGGGAAACTTACCACTAACTTTATAATTTATTTGTAATTTCTTTTTACAACAGTTTTTAATTTATTATTTTATTCGAATCCGGTAACTGAAAACGCACACACACACACACACACACACACACACACACACACACACACACACACACACACACACACACACACACACACACCAATAATTCTTCTAAGACTTTTCACCGTATAATTTCTACTTTGTTTGGAGTGCATCACGTGCTCTCATTGCGTGTGGAAGTGGTTCCTCGCTCTGAAATTTTAATTGGCTAGAGAA